>JAWQUT010000265.1:175886-186302 GCA_033807755.1 Ellobium chinense
ACACACACACACACACACACACTCTCGCATGTACTCACACATTAAAACACACACACAGATGCACGTATACATACATACATATGTAAACACACACACACGCACACACACACACACACACACACACACACACACACACACACACACAAATTCACACGTATATATTATAACCGATACATCTATCCCCATCTCAGATAACTAATGTATGGTGCCTAATTATCCACATAACAGTATGTCATTATTTGTTGCATCTGTAAGGGGACAAATAAGAAATAAAGTTCAAGCCTAAATCATTTTATATGGAGTAATGCTAAACTTGCCAAGCATTCACTCATTGCAATTACTTTAAAGAATATGGCAGAGAGATGATTCAATTCCGAAACAAAGTTTAAACAATATGTAGTCATAATAAAAGTAAGAAAGGCTAGCAAGCAGAATCGCAAAGAGGCAAATAAAAAAACAGTGAAACTTACGGCCTTCGCAGCTTGTTTCGTGTAGTTTGTAACTGCAAGACAAGGAGATTTAACGTATAAACACTGATATCAATAAATTCACATCTCTAAAGCTATAGCATTATTTTATAGATCTGTTTTCTTCTTCATTTTCCTCTTTGTCTCCTTTTTCTCCCTTCTTCTTTTTTGTCTTCTTCTATTTCTTCTCTCTTCTTCTCTTCTTCTTTGCCGTGTCCATCGTTTCTGTTATCATTGGTGTCATTGCCGATCTAACAGCTTTTGGGCTTTCCCCTTATAGCCTAATGCTTTGTGTTGATAACAAATGTACTATAATAATTACATGTGTTGTGTTTTTAGTTTGTTTTGTGTGCCATAAATAGTCAGGTCTTTAGGAAGGAAGTCACTGGTTGAAAATTTTAATAGTCAACCAGTTTACCCCAGGCCTATTGTGCATTTTCAGAGACAATGTGCAACGATACCTGCGGCTTGATACATTAAAGATGTATTATAATCACTCTACCATATGACTTATTACTGGACACTTATGGTACCAGAATTTTCCATTTCGTTTCGGTTTATAGAGACAGTTTTTAGACATGACTAAATGGGGTGAACTCCAGTCAAACTTCGTTACTAAGTATGACTAGGCCCATGAAAAAAAAAACATACTCATTATGAGGTCAGGGGCGTAGCGTCCATGTAAACTATTAAACTGAGTTTACCAAAATGTTATCTATTTGTCTAAAACAATTTAATTAATCTTCCTTGTTTTCTACAATATTCAAACATCTCATCCGTCCTTTTTCATCTATGAGCCATTTACTAGCATTGGCATAACGATTTTGTCAGCGTTAGCTAACTTTTTTCGCCCGATAATCTGAGAGCCAATATACTGTCTCACAATTTATCTCTCCTTTATTCTCAGTGCAAAGCACCCAACGGAAACGTACAGAGATACACTATTTAAAGAAATGGCCAATAATCTGAAAGAAAAATGTGCTCACCCGCTATTCTGATGATGTTATAGTTTTTGTTTTCATGCAAGATCCTTTCCCTGCACGACTTCCCGAGTTTTTTTGTTTTCTCTCGGCTGCGAGAGGTTGGTGACCTAGACCGCACTAAAGTTGCCTTAATGGCTCTTTTGGAACCAAATACCAAATTTTTGCCTTTTTAAAAGCCACTGACTCCACCATCACCACCACCACCACCAACAACAACAACAACAACAACAACAATAACAACAACAAATTATAAGCTATAAATGCTAGATTACCAAACAAATCATCCTCGCTACGCTCCGGTTTGAGGTAGTCTATACTTATTATTAAAGGTCAGATCATTACAATGATATTGAATCTGTGCATGTGAAAATAAATTTTGTGAAAATAATTTAAGATACTTACTTTCGAGATTTCACTAAAAATGTGTCACTCCTATTTTAATTTGTAGATAGAACCCTGCATTCATTAAGTGTTGGACACCCAGATGATACTGGTGCTCAAAATATACTGTCTCGTGAGGACTGGTACACCTCTCCCACCGAGTAAGAAGTGTATTCATGAACATTGTCAACAGCCTAACTTGAAGTAAAGGAAATAGTTTTAAGTTTGTTTGAGTGTAACATTCATTAATTCCCCCTCTCCCCACCCCACCCCCCAAACAAAAAACCAAAAAAAAGGTAACCTTGGACTTACCCTTGACTTCAACGTCAAAGCTGCAATCATTACTGTCGAAGCTGATGGACAAAATTTATATCAATAATGAATAAATCAGATTATACATTTTGCCCGTTCAACGAATGGGGCTGCCATGTCCAAAAAACACACTGACATTACCGATTCTTACAGTAAACTAACAAGTGCAAGGAAAGCACATTTTCCTTCCATAGTAATCCCTAAGGCCTTCGCCGCAAAAGCATAAGGAATTCTTTCTCATTTTTGCATAGGAATACAGTGGATACACGCCCGTCTTAAGAAATGCATAACATGGAAATAAGAAAACAGAATAGTAAGAAATTAGGTGTGACTAAAACTGAACTAAAAACCAAATTTTCGGCCACAAAACTCTTCTTCGAGATATAAAAAGCTAAAATGTACAAAATCGTTATGTATAGGCATACAAACATCGCANTAATCACAACTGATTTTTTTATGTTCACTATTCTGTTTTTATCATCATTATTTTACATTTCTCTTAGACGAATTTTCACTTACTGTATCTTTTCTTGCTACGCAGTCTTCATCTTTCTATATATCTTTCTAAAATATCTGACAAAACACGGCAGAAATCACTCAGTTGTAGAAATACAGAAAAGTTGCAACCTTGCAAGAGGAGTAAGAAGGATCCATAATCAGATAACAGCGGGGATTATTAGTAGAATTACACTCTGCTGGTAACTCATGTGCAAATAATTTCCCTACATAACATTACTAATTTAAAACTGTAGTGACCCCTCTCCTAATTGTCTATAAATATCCCCATTGAGCAGTAATACAGATGACTATCTAAATTTAAACAATGAATGGTTTGAGGACATCTTGACAAGTAATCTTCTGAGCTCTGCTTTCTTGTTTGTACATCCTCATCGCCCTTCCCCCCACCCTCCAAAGGATTCACTTGGAACTTCAGGCTATTTTCAGAGAATAGGGGTCTATTTTTGGCCCGAGATAGTGCCCCTATAATTTAATCTAGACTAGTCAGGGAAGCAACAAATGCATTAGGACAGGCCACTGCAGTGTTTACCTGGCTCCTGATCCTGACAAGGAAAAAAAATTAGTGAAAAGTTACATCCCACTGTCTTTCCACAAAGTCCAACCCAGTCAACCTGCATATATTTGCGCTTGTGTGACCTGCTGGGTTCTGAAGCAGGTAGCTGTCTGGAGAACAATCTGCCGTATTTTGACAAAAAGGCACATATGCATTTGTAATTGTAGTGCATATTATGTGCTTTTTTGTCATAGACGGCAGTAATGTTGTTTTGTTGTTTTTTTCCGGAGACAAGTAACACCGTAAACAAGACAGACAAACGCCTAAATAATTATGTTCACCCTTCTGTGTCGACGGCGACAGCCTGTATGAGGTAATGGCCATTGTCTTGGACGTCAATGTACCAGCTCAGCTCTGACCATTGGACCTTCTCCTGTGTCCGAGTGGGATCAGCTTGTGGTGGGGCCACTGTCAGCAACGTCTGTGGCAGGGTCGTGATGTGGAACCTCTCGATCTCTCTGAGGAAACGATGGATGGATGGATGGATGGATGGATGGATGGATGGATGGATGGATGGATGGATGGACGGACTCAAATCCGAAATGCAACCATATGTACTCATGAAAATAGCCAGAAAGGATTGAGGAAGGGAGGGAGGGAGAGTGGGATGGATGGATGGATGGATGGATGGATGGATGGATGGAATAAGAGATGGAGGGAGATGGATGGATGGATGGATGGATGGATGGATGGATGGATGGATGGATGGATGGATGGTATGGATGGATGATGGGATGGATGGATGTGTCTGTAGTGTCAGCATTACTCTCTGCCCTTGTACAATGAGAAATGTAAAGAAGATAACCGTGATGATAACGATGTTGATGAATGTGACAATCATGCTGAGGCCTTAATATGAAGCACATATGCATCAAAGCCTCTCTCTCTCTCTCTCTCTCTCTCTCTTTCTCTCTTTGTGTGTGTGTGTACGTGTGTGTCCCTTTCTGTCCCTCACTCTTCTGGTCTATCTCTCCGCATGTCTCTGTCTTTCCATCTCAGTCTCTCTCTCCCTCCCTCTCTCTGTCTTTCTGCCTCTAGACCTGTCTCTGTCTGTCTGTCTATCTGCCTGTCTGTCTGTCTGTCTGTCTGTCTGTCTGTCTGTCTGTGTCCCTGTTTGCCTCTCTCTCTGTCTGTCTGTCTGTCTGTCTCTCTCTCTATCTATCTATCCATCTATCTATCTATCTATCTATCTATCTATCTATCTATCTATCTATCTATCCCCGTCCCTCCGTCTGTCTTCTGACAATATGTCTGTCTCTTTCCCTCTCTCTCACTCTTTCCCTCTCTCTCTCTCACTCTTTCTCTCTTTTCTCACTCTCTTTCTCTCTTCTACCACCACTTTTGATGATACACATACACATTGGTAAAGCTCTCGTTCGTGGGCTTAGCATAGAGAGGGATCTTGAGCGTTGAGCCCGAATACATGTAGTAGGAAGGGACGTGTGCCTCCGTCGCGTTGACACAAGGTGTAGGAGCGACGAACTCTGGGATGGTGAGGTTCACAAGGACTTGGATCAGGAACTGGGAAAAATACAGTGGAACACGGATAATGCGTACATCTTGGAGCCAACTAAAAGTGTACTTATTAACAGAAGTACGTATTAATCATACACTTGACCCTCAAAGCAGAAAAAATCGGGACCAAAACATGCTGTACTCAGTATGCGTGTTTACGTACTAAGCGTGTCCATCCTAAGCGTACTCTACTGTATTACCTATGTTTGTTGAAACTGCTCAGCGCAATGTAAAACTGTATTCTATTGAGGATAGTATCAAAGAACTTTATTTTCAAGCCGAGTGGCCTTATGCATGATTCATACCTTACTTAACGTGCTGCGTTAACCACAGTGAACACTACCAATGATTTAGGAATTTCGCCATGGTTACCGCAATGCCTTAATTAACGTAAGGATTCTGCATACGAACACAGATCTTGTATTGGCCGTTATGGTAGAGGTAAGCATGCATATGTAGCATTACCTGATGACACGGTCATTATTCAGCACGTGACAAACTAGAATCATAATTATAATATGTGAATTAACGTTAAGTTCGTAACTTACAATATGATCTTAATACCAGGATATGCCATTATATTCATGTTTACCTCTGCCATAACGGGCCACACGAGATCCGAACTTTAAAACAAAAGCTCTCCAATAACACTGCAGTTCATTTAAGTTTCAACTGCTCCCTGCTGGGCTATACTTAGTAGGGCTTGAGGGAACGAGGAAAAAACACAGCAAATAAATAGTAGGCATCATACGGTAGTGCTATCGAATTGTTAGATTTTAAAGAAAATGAAGATGTTTATTATCATCGATGTCTCGTGGTGCTATCTCTCTATCTATCACTCTATCTATCAATCTATCTATCTATCTATCTGTCTGTCTGTCTGTCTGTCTGTCTGTCTGTCTGTCTGTCTATCTATCTATCATCTACCTACTGTCCTACAAAAATTACAGTCTAGCAAACAGGGTTTGCACTGTAGGCTAATGGAACAATATCGACTCCAGTATTCATTTTTGCCCTCATGTTTCTATATTATTTGTCTGCTTGTAATAACGTGTGGAAATCTTGCTCTGAATGTCTTAAGATAAAAAATAAAAAAAACCCTTCTTAGTTTATCTTTGCAGCAACTGCATGGGGTGGAAACTAGATGTATCTGATTTGGTATAACAAATAGCAACTGTCTATAAATACAATTGCTGGAGATATTTCAATGATCTAACAACTTTCACAGGCAGCCGGAGTGAACGAACGTATTCAAAAGCAGTGGTTGGCAACATCACTCGAGGCCTTACTTCTAAATCAACCGTTGTTGGCGGGTTTGAAAGTACATTTAATATACAATATTAAATAGTATACGTTAATACATATATTCCTTTTTTTTGTCCACGGTAATATTGAAGTGCCCCATGACAATCTGGCTAATCATAAACTACCATAATAAATGTTGAATATCTGAAAGACAACTGGTATATGCTAGACTAGTAATCGACGTCAATATTTGTATTATCAGCCAGGGAACCATTTTTTCCTCTCCTGATAAATTTGATAATTTTCATTATTATGGTGGGATATTCAAAGCATGAGACCACTTATATTGCAAGAGTTAATTATATTATTGCAATAGATGGATTTTACGAGGAAATTATTGGGAAATATTAAAACACATCTAAGAATAATAAAAAGTGAATGTTCTAAAAAATAATAATTGGGTTCCTGTAATGTCAAGGAAATAGAAGCATGGGACCAAACCAAGCTCGTATCCTTCAACTTAAGTATTACCTAGAAATTTCAGTAAAGATCCTGTGTTTTGATTAACAATTTAGATTAGCCAAGTTTACGCTGGAAACTATTCGATGCTTACTGCAGAATTTGACAAAAGTTTAGAGAAAATAATCCTATTGATTTAAAGAGAATAATCGTAATCTTCTGGAAAATATTGCCGATCTCTGCCGTTAACTCCAGAAATATCAAAGTACACTGTATCTGCAAGCCAAAGGACCAAAACACTTATTAGACGGAGTTGCTTCGCTCTCCGAAATTGTACAATTGAAGTTTCACAAATAATGACCAGTCTAACTTACTAACTAGAACTGGTATACTTATGTCAGGGTGACCCTAGTTCTTCAAGAATTATGACACTCTTTGATATGTTAATTTTGAAAGAACTATTCTACAAAATGCAATGGATTTATGCTGTGTGCCGTTCCAAGTGCGCGATGATATGCGAAGAGTGGGAGGAACTGTGAATGAAAACAAAATTGTGTGCCTTTATTATTTTGTTATTGTGTATGTGACTTCTGTTCGTATAACTTTATTATTATCTCTATCGCTTGCTGTCCCGTTGTCATTGTATATATTCTGTTGTTCTCCCACGTACCACACTTGTGGTCTGGGGTGAAGATTACATAAAACTGTTACTCTTGTGAGAGACTTTGCTACCTGTTGGATAAGCTGGCAAACTGGAAGAGGTTATAATGACATAGTGAAATGTTGAGGTGGACAGCTGACAGACAGACGTGGAGGCCCAAAATGAGTTGAGCTAGGAAGTGTGAGCTATTTATCATATCATTTTTTTTTAACCATCTCAGGGGTCCAGTGGCCTTAGCTGTGGTCAGTTCTAATGCATTTGTCACTTTCCTGGCCAGTTTAGGTTAAATTAAAGCAGCACTAGTTTGGGTCAGAAGTTTAAAAAGATAGGGGCTGCCAATGAGTTAACCCTCTGTTTTCTTGAAATAGCCTGAGGCCTCAACTGGCTTTTCATGGGGGTGGTTCAAACGAAGAGACACACCAAAAAACTTTACTTGTAATGAGTTATCAAAGGAAATGTATTTTTTTCGATTACATATCTCCATTGGCGGTGAGTGGAAATAATCAACCAAAATTAGGGCTGGAGTGAGGGCAGTCGACAGTGCATAATAATATATATAGCAAAAAGATTTAGGCGTGTGCAATCTGAAGGTCTACGCCAGTCAGCATGGAAGGATACTTGAAGAAAAAAGATCTGTAAGTGAAGATGTAAAAACATTACTTTGCTTCTCTCACCTGCACCTGAGTTTGTCCCAAACCCTCTGTCTGCCCTTGAACAATATTGCTACCGACCCTGACAGAATTAACAGGATGGTCCTCGGCTATCAAGTTGACGATTCCCCACGCCTTGTCAGCGAAGCCATCCGACTCCAGAGGCAGAATGGTGACGACACACTTATGGAAATTGTAAGGGAAAAGACTATCAGTGAGAGAAGGGATATGGAATCCAGTCTTAAGACTAACCATCCCCTCTTTCAATTCCCCCTCCCCCTTCCCCTGTTCATGTTTATATGAGATATGAGAATAGGAAAATAGCTATGTAACAAAGATCAGACAAACTAATACTACCCTTGAGTCCCTGGGCGAAAAGATCCTAGAAAAAGTTGACTTCCTGAAATGACTGAAAATCTTATACAAATTTTCATGTCCGCAGGAATCCTTGAGAACTATATGACTGTAAAATCTGCCGTGAGTGTTCGTTACATCACATTCTTGACAGATGTAAGAGGCGCCACATCAAGAAAGGTTTCCTTGTCATTTGATTTATCAAATTCTGCTTCTCCCATTGAAAAGGGTAACATAAAGTCTTAGTAGACAGAACCTGTCAAATAGTCATGAACAAACTAGGCAAGCAACCACACAAACGGACACAATTACAGCCATAAGGTTTAAATTGTGAAGACAACAGATACATCAACAGTCAAACCGATCGAGCATAAGCATAAAGTATCAACTGCACTGACATACAGACATATAAAAGTACATGATGGACAGACAGAAGACAGAAGGAATGACGAGAAAAACTGAGGTCAAATTCACACGACATACACGCAAACAAATGCACGTGATAGACTGACAGAAAACAGAAGGAATGACAAGAGGACTTGAGGCCACGTCCACACTACATACATACGAACAAAAGCACATGACAGACAGACAGACAGACAGACAGACAGACAGACAGACAGACAGACAGACAGACATAATGAAGAGAAGATCTGAGGTCAAGTTCACACGACAAACAGGCAAAACAAACGCATGTGATAGACAGACAGAAGACAGAAGGAATGACTAGAAGATCTGAGGTAAAGTTCACATACATCAGAAGTAATGTTGGTGTTTTTCAGTTTCTTGATGCCAGAGAGTTCTACCCAACGTGCAGCTCTGCAGGTGGGCACATCCCCGTCGTTGTCGGATACGCTGATAGGAATGCGGGTTTCCTCATTCAGTTTGACCCTGGGGGACGAAAACATGAAGGGAGAGAGACACAACCATGTTTGAAAAAGCAGGGGAGAAGAATTCTAGAATGAGGGTAAAGGGCGAGACGAAATCAAAATGGACAACAAGATGCGATATTTTAGAACTAATTTGATAGTATCTTGAAAGGAAACTTCACAATTCACAATTCATAGGTTTATTTCCATTGTAACATTGTTACAAAATATAGGCATATAGCTACCATTAGACAGTACATAAGCAGACAAATGGACAAATTACAGACTGTCAGACAGACAGAGAGACATAATTATTAATATCCCAACAGAAGACATATTTAAACCCACATAGCTACTTAGGTCAAAGACCTAATTACAGAGAAGTTAATGCTGATACTAATGGTTTCAGAGATAAAAGGAAAACACACGTACTGTACTGATAGGTTCATTTTTAAACAAATTAATATTAGATCCTCAGTGTTCAGTAAATTTACCTGCTATAGGAACTAGATTGTAGAGTTAGATTTTTTAAAAATGCGAATCAGAAACAAAACTGACACGATTTTACGTTCCAAATCTACTGTACTTTGATCTAACATCATCATGAAACTGAAGACAAAAAAGAAAAGAGCTGCGCTGACTGGTCCATCCTTTTTTCAAAATGGATCCCAAATGTTCCATAAAACTTCCCTGCTAACCTTGTGCACTCTACTCCACTATAATTCTCCCCAAACCGTTATTTATGAAGCCATGGTAGTAATAATAATAATAATAATAATAATAGTAATAATAATCATGTGCTTTTTAAGTTTCTAAATCTATCCAGGCTGATGCTCGGCCACGAGACTTCACACCATTATTACTCCATCAGGCCTGATCATTCCAGGACTTTCTCAACTCGCTGGGAGCATACAGTGATTCTGCCATTTGTAGGCGCTGATCACCAGCAGTCTGACAATATCTTCCACTGGCTTACAGTGTATTACATTCGGATGGATTGAAAGAAATGTGAATGAAATGCTTTCCCAAGGCACTTGCAACATGACCATGGTCGGGAATCGAACCCACGACCTTTAGATCATGAGTCCGACACCATAGCTATTCGGACAAGCTGCTTCATAACAATGATAAGCAAATAAGACAAAACAAAAAAACTATAGGCCTAAATGCATTTATCTATGACGGACGGGCTACAGTGATCTCGTGTCGGTAAGCTTATCGATCGCCACCATCACGCATGTTGTTACACACGCGCATTAATTTTGAGGTCAATTCGGTTGAACTTACTGGAAGGGTGGTCTATTTATCACATCGTTTTTTTTTGTCTCCCTCTTAGTGCCAAATGACCTTAGCTGTAGCCTGTTTTAATGCATTTGTCACTTCCCTGGCCAGTTTAGGTTAAATTAAAGCAGCACTATTCCGGGTCAGAGGTTTGTGAATGACATAAC
>JAWQUT010000265.1:186362-201573 GCA_033807755.1 Ellobium chinense
GCCTCGACTCACAACAAAAACTTTACCTGTCATGGGCTATTAAAAGTAATGTATTCTTTTCAGATCAGATGCTTTATCTCTATTACTGGTGAGTGGGAATACCCAATGAAAATTAGGGCTGGAGTTGTAACAAAATATAGCAAAAAGATTTGGGCGTGTATAACCATGTGCAGATGTCGTGACATCATAGAAGTTATGAGTGTCAGTAACACCAGTTTAGCCATGTGGTGTTGTGGCATGTTGTATTCTGCTGTGCACAAGATGAATAAATCAATGTATAAATACACTTTTTTGCTTACATTTTAAGGCATACTGAAAGACTTGAGCGGGAAAAAAGACGTTCTCAGAGTTTGACAGTTGCGGGCGCGGGTGCTGATTGGAGAGGCCTTAGGTAAGAATAAGAGATGTAGGTCAAGTCTTCCATAATTATAAGGTAAACATACTTTCGACTTTGCGATGCCCCTCCTACAAGCTGTCGCGGAAGGTGGGGTTTACAAGGCTGCCTCGACTCAGAAGAATTTGCGTTCATACTTCAAAACAGTAAATACCACCTTTCTTCAAAGGAACCGTGGTGACTTAATTTCCAAATAAAACTGACGCGAATGGGTTTAAATTAAATCTCTAATTCAAGAATGACAGATCGACCTTCTTGTTCACCACAATCAAGTCCAAAAAAAAAAAGAAAAACACGGGGTTTCATTTTGTCATGCACTTTCCCATAAGCCCCGGTTTGCGCGGTGATAGGTACAGCTCAGTGGCACTCAAGAGTGAATCATGGGCAGAAATCATTACAAAATATTTCGCTTTCTTTGAATTCATGCTTTGAATTGTTGTTGCTTTCCTTGAATATTTACGTCCAACCCGTGATCCAGTCACTCGCCATTCACCCGAAAGACACGACTACAAAGAATAATACCGTTTTGGTGAAATTTTGACTGTATTCGACGACTTTATCCCAGCGTTCTCGATGGTCAAATTTGAGCTCATGATATATATAATATACAAACGTTTAGTAATTATAGACAAACAAATAAAGGTCAGAGAGAGAGAGAAGGTCAGAGAGAGAGAGAGAGAGAAAGAGAGAGAAAGAGAGAGAGAGAGAACTAATGGGATACATGGAAGAGGCGAAGGCAGGTTTGTTCACCTACACTGTGAGTATTTCATGAATATAGTTCTGCGTGAAAGTTTGCAAAGAGTGCTGCTTCGGTCTACACCTCGGGATCAGTCCATAAGACAGAAACACCGAAAATTGATATATATAATATACAAACGTTTAGTAATTATAGACAAACAAATTAATTTTCTTCATTGTAAGGTGAGAAGGGACAATAAACTGAGATCAGCAAACGTACTGTGCAGTATGATAATATGCGTTACTCGTGAAATTCGAGGAAAAAAAATAAGCCCTCCGATGTGAAGTTTGCGATTGTATTCAAAGAAGTGATATGTCCCTTCATGCCACTCTTTTTATACCCATAGCAGATCTCATTACATGATCGATTCATTCAATAATTACATGAACTTTGTATACCCCTAGCAGATCTCATTACATGATCGATTCATTCAATAAATACATGAACTGATTGCCATACACACCTGTAAACAGGTTTGTACAGAATGAGTGGGCTGTTGTTGGGTGCCATAGTATCATTCCTGATGCCAGGGTATATTTTCTGTTGCAGGTGGAATGGGCACCGGCCGTTGCTGTCCAAGGTACAGCTTTGCAGAGAGACATTCATCCATGAATCGCCTTCAAGTCTGAAACAGAGAATAGAGTGTTGTGCCATTTTTCATGCAAGGATCACAGTGCACTAATAATAACTAGTCTAGCATGCCCAAGAGTGGTAACTAAGAAGAAGGAATGTGACATGATACGACTATTTTCTAACTTGCGAGAGCATGATGGTGATGGTGGTGGTGGTGGTGGTGTTGGTGGTGGTGGTGGTGGTGGTAGTAGTGGTAGTGGTTGTGGTGGTGGTGGTGGTGGTGCTGCTGCTGCTGCTGCTGCTGCTGCTGCTGCTGCTGCTGTTGTTGCTGCTGATGTTGATGCTGCTGCTCCTAGAGCTGCTGAAAAAGATGAACTGATTGGTAATCGTAATGGCGGAGATAGTGACTGTTGCTCTGGGTGTCGTAATGTTGGTAATGTTAATTGTGGTGGTTTTTTGTTTTGTATATAACCTGATAAAGAGCCACTCTTAAATCCGAAAATTCATCTTTCAAATCTATTTACGTATGTCTCTTCTGAGCCTTTCATTTCATTTTGTATTTAACCTGAATAAGGATAACTTTATAACTTTTTAGATCTCCAAATTCGTAATTATTCTATATCACTATATCAATGATTTTAAATTTAAATATTAAAGTATATTTCTTAATTCTTCGCCAATTTGGACTGAACTTTTTAATTTCTCAAATTTGTGTTTCAAGTGATGGTAGTGGTGGGGATGGTGGTGATTGTGATGCTGGTAATAGTAGTGGTGGCGATGCCGCTGTTGCTGCTGCTGCTGCTGCTGCTGTTGCTCTTGCTATTGCTACTGTTGCTGTTGCTGCTGCTGCTGCTGCTGTTGCTGCTGTTGCTGCTGCTGCTTATGCTCCATACTGCTCAGACTGATGCTGCTGATGGCGCTGTTGCAAAAGATTAAACTGACTGGTAACTATGATAGTGGAAATAGTGACTGCTGTCCTAGATGTTGTTATGTTGGTGATGTTGATCGTGGTGGCGTCGACTACGGTGATGGTAGAACAACAGGTGCCTTGATTTTGGTGTTGATGATACTTAAAGTGTTGTGACAGGGTATAATCTTGGTGGTGCTCGGCGTGCTGGTTTTGATGTTCATCGTAGTGGTGCTGTGGTCTAGCTATTATGAATAGCAAAATAATGTTCAGAAGGACAACTATGCCGCTGCCTGGAATGACGATGATGAATATAACGATGATAATGAGGATGAAGAGGGAGGTGTTAGGCTTGATCCCTGGTCAGCCGGCAGTTTGTGCTCTTTTCTTTATTCTAGTTTTTTTCTTTTTTTTTCGTGTTGTGCTATTTGATGATTTTATTTAGATTTAATTTAACCTCACTTTCTCTCCTCTTCATGCCATCTGCATTCTCTTGGTTAGTGGGATTCTTTATTAATCGATGATGATGATGATGATGATGATGATGATGATGATGATGATGATGATAACAATTATGATGATGATGATGATGATGATGATGATGATAATGATGATGATGATGACATCGGTTGCCTAGACTAGTAAACTGCCAGAAGAGGACCTTTTCATGTCAAAAATATCCATATTAATAAATCTGCCTACATCATCTCTGAAAACGACATTTTCGTCTGTTCTAACTTTCTTCAATCTAAAATTCCTATATGAGGATGCTAATGGTGTTGACGATGGTGGTGATGATGGTGATGATGATGATGATTATGATGATGATAACAATTATGATGATGATGATGATGATGATGATGATGATGATGATGATGATGATAATGATGATCGTGAAGATATGATAAAAGAAATACGGCAATAATGATGACTGTGGCCTTCTATCTACCTTTTGGACAACATAAAGCATAGTATATCATCAAAGTTAGTTAAATGGCATCTAGGGCGGCCAACTGTCTTATAAACTTTACTCACAAAACGTCAGTGTAGACATTATCTGCGTCAATGTCCACCTCAAACTCAGCAATCTCTTGCACCCACTTGGCCGGAACGTTGATGTTGTTGACACGGCCCCGGATGTTCTTGTTGACATGATCGGTGATGTCCACTTTATTCACCACATGATTATGGTCCTGAGAAGTCATACATCAGTCCGGAGGTGAATAAAAAAACATGTATTGGCCAATGAAAGAGAAAGTTTCAAGTCTCTGTTAGATTCTTCGGTAAGATCTGGTTTGATTGTGACTGACTCCCGTAAGTTGTTTTCCCAAATAAGCCAAGAGATAAGAGATATGAAAAATGAAAAAAAAAATGGAAATACGACATTACTTACCCCGCAGTAAACGTGTTTTACAATCTTATACAATGTTATCCACCTCATTGTAATACAAACACACATAACAATATACATCATATAGGTAAATACATAATATTACAAATGAAATACATGACAAAGTCATTGCTGGTCTCCAGCGGTGCAGCGCCCTGTTCCTCCCAGCTCTAAAGCCAGGTGCTCATTTACACCTGAGTCGAGTGAGGAAATGGAAGTGACGTGTCTTTCTCAGGGACACTACAACGTAAATCGCCCAGCCCGCGATTCAAACACATAAACCTTATACTTTGAAAGTCTTCAGTTTGTGAGTACTCTGGCACACGGACTATGATGCATATTTGGGAAGAGGATGAATACAGTGTAACCTTAGTATAAGTACTCTTTGATTTATAATACCTTGTTATTATATGAAAGTTGCATAAAACGATTCATTGTCAGTTATCATTTCAGTATTCGAAAACATTTCGAACTTTAGTATACTCATTAAAAGTATAATTTTCCATGTGCCAAAGGCATTCTCATAGTGCTTGGTCCACGTAAGAAAACTTTCCTCCCCCCCCCCCCCCCCCCCCCCCCCCCCCCCCNGGGGGGGGGGGGGGGGGGATTTCGGACCAAATATTTTTGAAAGCTTATGACGTAAAAAAAACTGTTACCTACAACTTTGGCTGTGAGAACCGTTTAAAATGTATCGTAATTGGTTGGACTGGTATCGATACCACAAGATATTGGTAGTTATGTTTACATAAACGAATAGAGAAACAATGCTAAAACTTTATTGATTTAATGGCAGCACATTCGCCTACAGATTTCTCACACATATTGAGTATAAGTTTTTCGATTTTGTTTACGAAATTGGCAGGACTTCTGGCTTCAACCCTTTTCTTTAATCATCAGCAATAGTCCTTGAGAGAGTCTTATGATATTGCCTTTAAACCCTGCACAAGGCTAAGCCTTAACTTAAACATTCTTAACTGCCTGACATCTGAGCGCATATGCCTGATTGTCTGACTTCCTCCATACGTTACATTATAATATGAAACTCTAGCCTAGAGCTTGGTTTAGATTTAAAGATAGTTTTGGAACAGCGAAAATTTACACGTTACACATGACAGAGTTCCAAGACGGTCCCAAGTTCGCTTTTTCTCCCGTAGCCCTACTCCCAACACTGCCCTTAACCCTAGACCAAGCCCTAGGCAGGAAAGTCCTGTTATTTTGCCTACAAACTTTGCCGGAGTGCCGGAGTCAGCAAGTGTGCAGTGCAGTGCTGTGTGCAAAAACAACACCCCGTATTATCACAATGGTAGGTGACTTTTGTCAGCTCTTCTTCAAGTATGAAATGACGTCATTTTGATTATGATATGGGCGATACAGCCAGTGAGCGGAGGCCGCTGTCCGAGGGACGGCCCCTTCATACTCAAAATGACGTCAATTTATAATATTTAAAATGACAAGTCATATTCAAAATAACATCAATTCATATTCAAAATGACAAGTCATATTCAAAACAACATCAATTCATATTCAAAATGATATCAATTCATATTCAAAATGACGTCAGTTCATATTCAAAATAAAGTCAAAGAAGATCAAGCAAACGTAGCCATGACGTCATTGTGTGATTTAGTCACTGCTCTGACCTGAATCTCGAGCTGCCATTTCCCGAAATAGTCTGGGTTACCGGTCCTCTGGATGGCGTCCATACGTGCCTGATGCGTGGACATGCCAATATTCCCCAGTCCACAGTGTTGCCCACATGGCCCTTTACCCAGCTCCCAACCTGTCACCACAGTCAGTCTTATCTGCAGGGATTGGTAAATATAGTGACAGTTCAGCAGTGAGCCTAGTCAGATATCAAACTTTGGTTGTTGATAAGTCTGTATAAGTGGCATTATGTTTTGTTGAAATGAAAACCATGTGAAAATGGAAACAGAACTTTCATTTACCCTGCAGGGAAGTTGTCGCAGAATGCCATCTCATACATCTCATTAATAATAATAATAATAATAATAAAAATGGAAGT
This sequence comes from Ellobium chinense, assembly GCA_033807755.1. NCBI lineage: Eukaryota > Metazoa > Mollusca > Gastropoda > Ellobiida > Ellobiidae > Ellobium > Ellobium chinense. Next base: position 192,389 of record JAWQUT010000265.1, read on the forward strand.
ATATAATATATGCATATAGATGTACAACAATACAAATGAAATTCATGACAAAGATATTGCTAGTCGCCTCGGAGCAAAGCCCTAGTCCACCAGCTTTAAAGCCAGATACTCATTCACACCTTGTCGAGTTGAGGAATGGGAGTGAAATGTTACTTTTATCTCCAAAGACTCCACAACTTCAACCGCCCTGCCAAAGAGCAGAATTTACAAACCCAGACTTGACAGTCTTCAGTTTATGAAAATTATTCAGAAAGCCGCACGGACATTTTGCCTTCTTGTAGACCTGGGCGACATTGTGATGATAGGAGTTGTTTTGCCGATACTGATGATGCTTCTACTCCTGTTGCTTATTGGCACCTATTGTTTTTCCTTCTTTCGGTCCTAAAATTGAAATGCTACAAAATATAGTGTGATTTCGTACATTTTTCCCATAAAGGTTAAAGTACTTCTCTTGTCCGAACATTTAAAGGGAAGAAAAAGATGGTCAACGCCCACATTTTTCCATAAATCTTATTCGAAAATAGTCACCTCTCCTTCTGACTTGATCCCCAATTTTTCATTAGTTGGTTTTGACTGTTTGCTAATACAGGGGCTAAAACGCTTTATTTTTTACAATTATAAAGGTTCAAGTTGTACAGGGAATTTTAAAATCGGATGATTCCTTTTAATCACTAGTTTTGTTGGTTTTTTTTTTAACATATTCCTACACCCTGACATTGGCAGGCAGGGCCCTGAAAATTGGGGATTTTATATGTTAGTGGATTAATATGATGGTACACAAGTAGTGCTGATTTGGTCTGTTCATAGATGCCTGAAGCCTACTGTTGCTTCTACTACTGTTGAAGCTGGTATCGATGGTAGCTTATTATAGTGATAGGTGTAGATAGGTATGGTGAGTATGGCAGTCTTTCGTATACGCTCTGACAAAGAAATATTAGGACCCTGTGATTTTATTTCGTATACATACTTTAACTGCGGTTTGCATTCGTGAATAATACCCTACACCCTCTTATACACTCATTCAACTAATGCGCCACGTAGACATACGGAAACATACTGGATTGAAGATTTCTGGGGATTTTGTTTTTAGTTTTGATATCAGCATAACATGGTGTAGCAGCTCAGAACAGCGGGGTATTTAGTTCTCTAGAGAAAGCGGCTTTTACAAACAAAATAAACATTTTTTCCGTCGTTATCTACGTGTGTCAAAGGACAACATTTCCGGTAAGTAAAACTAAATGATGGAGGGAAAGTATAAGAACCTCATCATTTGGTCATTCTATATTTGTTGCATGCTTTTCAGCAGACAACACACTGCAAAGCTTGAATTGGTAATATTGCGTCTTATAATATATTCAAGATTATGTCACTTTGCTTTGTTTTTTGAAGTTCTGGAAACGAATGTTGATTTTTATCATTTATTGGTGCCTCAGTCATGAAACAATCCAGAAAGCACATGCTTGACTAATTTCACTGGATAGCGCTCACAAAGAATTTTACAATATTGTAACATAAATAACAACATATTATATGCTCTAGCCTAGTTAAGGGCATCGTGAGCCTTTGGCTAGAGGATACGACAAAAGCATACTGAATTTTATAAATCTGATATTAAACAATCACGAGTCTCAGAGCCGTTTTATCATTTAAACTCTGAGTAAATTCGAATGTCACATGGTCTTCGCCCATGTTTTAGACCTATCACTCACAACTGAACTGAATTAGCCACAATGTTACCTGATACAAACTGCTAACAGTCATCGATTAAACTCTAGCTTGGTTAAATTGTTAGAGCCAGGACTGGGATAAGGGCAGGGAGTAACCCACCCCCCACCCACACACACAAAAAATATCCATCTCAGTGGATTTAATACTTACCGTGTGAATTTCATTGCCTCCCACATTTGTGATATTGATGACCTCCACACTTGTAGAGCCGCCTCTGAAGTGGTACTGTCCATTCACTTGGAACGCCCACATAATATGGACAGCAAGAATCACTGCCACGTGGACGAGAATACCACGAGCGTCCATCACGAGGAATGGCGCGGGAGAAGACTGTGGTCTTACTAGTTTGTTAATCAGTTTTTACTTATTACTGTGATGAGGTTTGAGTTACAATGAGTTTACAACATTACCCCTTAACACCATCTTTGTGTCTCTGAACGCCTCTCTTTAGTATTTTAGAGGTTTCACAGAATGCTGTATGCGGTGAGTCACAGTGTGGGATATTATTTTGATTTGCCTCTCTTTAACCTGTAGAGCAGTGAGCAGCTTACAGCAAAGCTGAGACGGTACTGTTTGATTTTCTGAAAAGTACATCGTTTAATAAAAATATATTACTCACATCACGACTTATAATACTGTTACAGTGGAACTTCGATGTAGAGTACCCATTTACTAAGAATACCTTGTTATAAAACATAAAATGATTATGGAATATATAAGTCATGGATTCATTATTATTCTACGTTTTATTATTCAGGTGGACTACAGTATTGACAATACCTCAACAAAAAGTTTAATTTGTCCATACTCTAAGGGCATCCTTTATACTGTACACTTCTATTTCTCTCCCTTATTATATTATTACCACTCTCAGAAGACAGTAACTCAGAGGCTGTCCTCGGCCATTACTTGATAGTTTAGTACTTTTGCTTTAAGGGTTGCCACTAAATTTCAGTTTTACGCCGTGGCTTGGGAATTCTCTGGCATCATCAGATGTTGACTTTACAATCACTCTGACAATTTTAACACCTATAACCTTTATACAGCGCTATGTATTAACTTCTACATCAGCTAAATACATCAGTAGCTTTAAATTCTACAGGGCTGATGATACCTCAAGCGGCATGAAGTTTCGAAAACAGAGATGTAGAGTGACACCTTGGCCCAGAGTGGACGCTTTGACTCATGTGACATTTCTAAACGAGTGTGCTAAACTCGGTCAACATTCTNAACTGTCGGAAATCACATTTTTTTCTAGCACTTTAGTCGCACTTTAAATTCTACAGGGCTGATGATACCTCAAGCGGCATGAAGTTTCGAAAACATAGATGTAGAGTGACTCCTTGGCCCAGAGTGGACGCTTTGACTCATGTGACATTTCTAAACGAGTGTGCTAAACTCGGTCAACATTCTGCGAAACTATCCTGAGGTGCAGCATTAAAAAATAATATGTGCACAAATACATCTTTAAGGTGTCGTGCACATCAATATCAAAGAAAAGGGGTTAAGATATAGGGTATTTACATCAATTTTAGAAAGATTGTACCCATAGAGGCGACTTGAGAAACTACCGATAAACTTTACGGTGTTGCTCACATTAAAGTAGCTATTCTGGATAGTCATCTAACTTATTAGTAATAGTAATGATAAATTTTAACACCGTACTGTCTCATAAATAATACTTATTAACGAATGTTTACTCTTCTAGGTGCTGTTAGCGCATTTCAATAAAGTATTACGGTCTTTAAAACCCATTTCAGTAATCTTGATAAGCTGGAAACAGACTGTTTTTTCCTGTGATTGAAATAGGGCACCAAGAGACTTCTTCTAATTGAATGAAATCCACACAGCTGTGCTATCCTCATGGGGTGGACGGAATATACATGGAATTGCCCAACGTGCCATTAGTTGGTTTTGACTGTTTGCTTGTGTAAGTGAGTGGCTTATATAACTGTTAAAGGTAAAATGTAAAAGTACGTTGTGAACAAGTATGAATGTACGAAAAAGTTGGTTGTGAACATGAGTGAATTTGACATAATGGTTAAAATGTTTATGTGCTGTCCGGTCGTATATTTGTATTTTTGTTCATGTACTACAGTTAGTTATGATCTGGGCGTAAGCCTATAAACTTGTTATTAAAAACCCTTCTGTTATTTTAAAACCTTTCTTTTTTCAAACCCTCTGATTGCCTTAAATCACAATGCTGCGATAGCACTTTGTTTATCACATTCTGACTCCTAAGATGTGGTCTAACTGCTGGTGTAAATATCACCCAGTCTGTAAACACAGTTCTGGTGAATGATAGCTTGAATATCCAGTTTGAATTGTGAAAAATATTACTTAAATTTCCACACAAAAAATATTCCACGAACTGTAGAAGATAATATTATTTGCTGTATGGTGATGCACTTTATCAAAAGACACTGAGTGGTTCTCCGCAGTTGTTTTTATTCTACGAAACTGCTCTTCTATGTAGCTCCGCTCCGAAGTTTAAAATTCTCAGGCAAGGAACAGTTTCATAAGACGAATAAATATTGGCGTTCCAGGGATTGTTAATCTGACAAGACTTAAGCACGTCTTGATTTTCAGTTGCTTGTTCAAACAAACTTCCAGATCAGTTGGCTCGATACTTGCCAATATATCCATGTTATTGCTCCAAGGTGTCGAAAAGTTAGCATAGTGGACATGGAGATAACGCAATCTGGAGGATTTGTAGGATAAACGGTGTCGGTCAGTTGAGTGTAGGTAGATGTGGCTATCGAGTGCGAAAGCAGATCAAGGAAAACATTTGTATTTGTGTCTGGCTTTGAAACTTCACGGCGATAAAATGATTTCGTTCTGGTTAAACACAGGTGTCGATTTCAAGATGACTTCAATATATAACATATCACAGGGAGACAAGCAACAAAGGTGATCTCGTACATTATGATCCTGTCAAGTTATGACCTGACTCAGTTTTCTTCTCGTCTCTTCCCTGTTACTATTCTTGCACATCTTCAGCTTTCCTTTATTTTCTTACCCCTTTATCTCACCCTCATTTTCCTCATCCTCGTCTTCTCTGTTTGTTATATTCTTTCTTTCAGTCCGTTCATCTTTTCGCCTGCCTCTGCTTTTTTTTTGTTTTTAATCTTCCTCCTTCGATTTCCCTCTCATTTGTTCAGTAAGTAGTAATAATTAATAATGAAATTAGTAGTAGTGGTGATTAGTCATAGTAGTAGAATTAGTAGTCGTAGTCAGAGGAAGAGAAGGAGTAGGAGTAGAAGTAGTGGTGGTAGTAGTAGTGTTAGCAGTAAGTAGTGCAGTGGTAGTAGTAGTAGTACTATTAGTAGAAGTAGTAGTAGTAACAGCAGCAGCAGCAGCGGTGGAAGGAGTAGTAATGGCAGTAGTAGTAGTAATAGTAGTAATAGTAGTGGTAGTAGTAGTAGTAACAGCAGCAACGGTAGAAGTAGTAGTAGTAGACGTAGCAATGGTAGTAGAAGTAGTAGAAGTAGTAGTAATAGTAGTAGTGTAGTAGTAGAAGTAGTAATGTATTAATAATAATAATAAATTGTATTTGTATTGTACCTAATCCCATGTGTGGGCTCTATTTTTATTTACATTCTCTCAGAAATGTGTGTATACATTCTCGCAAACATCTATTTCCTCCTCCACTTTTGGAGCCTTCCCATTTCACATCAGCTCCTCCTTCATTTTCTTTCCCTCCAGTCCCACTCCTGGTTTTTCCTCTTCCTTTTTGGCCTTCCTCCTTCTCTTTCTTCTTCGTCTTCTCTTCTTCCTTTACTCTGCCAAATTCTTATCATTCTTCTCCACTGCTTCTTCCTTCCACCTATCCTACTCCACACCCCCCTCCCCACCTGTAATGCTTTCTGTTGCTTCTCGTCTTCCTCATTTTAACAAGAGAATTGACAAGAACGTCTTAAGTATCATATTAATGCACTAATACAAACATTCCCACAAACATTTACAATGCACACAAGAAATGATCAACATGATTACAAAACAGAAGATATTTATTCAGGAAGTTCATCTTGCGTAACTAATGCATATTCATCATCTATGTTGTCCGACTCTGAAGTACGTTAGCGATAAATAAATCTACAATGTGCTTCATTATTCTAACATTGTAAATGTGCATGTATGATCACGCAGCTTCCAATTTCAAATGAAACTGAGTGCATGACTGCGAGCCTTGCCATCGTTATTGTCGTTGTTGTTGTCGTTGTTAGTGTTGTTGTTGTTCGTGTTGTTGATGTTGTTCTCGTTGTCGTTGTTGTTGTTGTTGTTGTTGTTGTTGTTGTTGTTGTTGTTGTTGTTGTTGTTACTGCTGCCATTTTGTTGTTCTTAATCGATTTTACCTGACATCCTTTGAGGCTAAACAATAATGCCGAGTGACAAAACGTTTAGATTTTGTTTAAATTTTCACCTTGGTTTTCCAAGCTGATTTAGCATATTTTCCTTGGGCATCAGAGAGCACACGTTCCAGAGTTTAATAGCTTAATTTTTGTGTGTTTACCTCTTTGTCACTCCGTTTTTGTCCCATTGTACTTTGCAATTTATCCCAGGATTCTAGTGGAGAGAGAGAGAGAGAGAGGAGGGNGGGGGGGGGGGGGGAGAGATAGAGAGACCGAGATAGAGAGAGAGAAGAAAAGGCAGGCACATGACATTAAGAAAACGGCTATCATATACAAAATATCTACAAAGCAACATTAAAGACCCGTTTCAGTGATGGATGAAGTTATGAGAAGAGTGCACTGACATGACAACAACATAGACATTCACTTGTACCTTTCTGCAGTTTTATAATAAAAGAACGTATATCCACTTTCCTAAAATTTTCAAAAGAGCCAACAAAAACAAAGCTTTTTTGGCAATTGTTGTTTTATAGTCTATTTATGCTTTAATAAACGTCAGCAGCTCAATTTAGCCCTGTCGACGGCAGGGAAAAACTAAGGGAGTGTAGAACCAGCACATGACGGGAACTATCAGTGTTCACAAGGTGTGCTGTCCCCTGGGGTGGACGGAATATACATGGAGTTGCCCAACCGCCATGTTATAGACTTCGAAACCAACCACCCAAGCAAGCAAGTAAGGAAGCAAGCAACCAACCAGCTCACCCANCACCCACATTTAAGGAAATCGCTATGAGACCCAGAACATCAGACCCATCATGTTTATAAGAAACGCTAAGTCAGTACTAACACTAACGACTCTATTTCGATACAAAGTGGATACACGGTTCTTCATTATAAAACTCCAAATCTTGAGGGAACAATATCCGCACAGGCATTTCATGAAGTGAGAGTGGACGGCAGTGTTTTTTATCTTCAAGTATGACAAGAATATTATATTTTGCGACCAATCAAAATGAGGCCAAAGTCGCATTTTACCTATATGAAGTTTTTAGGATGACAATAAAAGCTTATGGTGTGTAGTTTCACTAGCTGACAGCATTTTTTACCTAGCTTTATTTTGGTCCAGATATAATTGAAGTGGCAGGGGTCAGATTATGCCATAGGGAAACTTTCTTTACACAAAAATCGCCATTAAAGAACAATGTCATACTATAAAGTTCATCGAAATGTATCTCACAAAAACTCAAATCTATCCACTATTACTGACCACTTGCACATGAGTGTGTGTGTGTCTAGAAATTATTGATGTCTGTATTTTCGCAAAAAAACAGAATCTGATACTGATATTCGCCTTCAGAGCCTAATTTAGCGACATAAGCCTCAGTTTGACTCCTGCAATACATAGTAACAACATGATGAACATTCATATGTAAGATATGATACAACATTGTCATGAGGAGTGACAATTAGAGTCCAATATTTAAAACATGTCAAACCAAGTATAGCAACAACAGAACAATATGCGCATCAATATAGACTAATTATGGATTTTAAAATGGAAGGACCTGCGATCAGAATAGAATGCTGATTTGAAGTCTAGCTCCAAACATGCTCTTTCCGGTATAACAAAAACATACGATGATGATTACCGATGTAGAATGAATTTAAGGATACGCCACATAAATAACTTCACCATCAGGTACAGCATTTTCATAATGAGAGATGACGACAGTTCAGTACCGAAACTGATGGAGAAGGAAGAGGAGAAGACCGGGAACAGCAATCCTGCAGTGACGCGCATGAAGGAGATGGGTGTCGTGACAGGAAGTAGTAGAAGCTGCAGACTCGCTGGAAGGAAAAGGTCTGTTGTCCTCAGCCAGATGTTAACCGGCACAGTTGGTTTGTTTTCTTTAAGCTGGCGCTTGGCGTGGGGATGGGATGCAACTATGGACATATCCGGAGAGTTGTGATGGTGTTTCCATCAACAAGTAATAAGTAAGTACCGAAACCAGCAATCCCCAGTACCCCATACCCGATTCACTGTCTTTACCAAATTTCTCGTTCCATCAACAAGTAATAAGTAAGTACCGAAACCAGCAATCCCCAGTACCCCATACCCGATTCACTGTCTTTACCAAATTTCTCCAGATATCACCATACTTGACCTCCATGTAGCCGATTAACCCTCATACTCATTGTACAGTTGACACGCTTACTCACAATCCGGAAAAGTCCATCTTCCGCTTAACTGCACACGTTTCATAAAAACAAGGTGGAATATTTTCATACAAAAATCACTAGATATACACGATTCCTTTTAATCGCAGCTTTTACTACACTATGTAGTTTTTGTTAGTGTTTACATTCCCGCTGCTTAGTCGAGGGTTTCAAAACTGATAAATACTTAAGCCCAAAAAAACCGCACATAAACGAATGTCTAAGACGCCAGGACAAAGCCGAACTGCGTTGGACGATCAGAATTTTCCCACCTCTGAAATTATAAAATGAATCTAGGACTTTTACTTTATTTAATGTATAAGGAAATTGGTTTTACAGTACAGTACAATACTATGTCATATAAGAACATTCCATTCATAATAAGGACTTATAGGATGAGTAGACATGAAACATACAAGTACACAATACTGCAAATGAAATAGATAACAAATTAATTGCTAGTCTCCGCAGTGCAGCGATCTGGTTCTTCCCTCCACCCCCTGCTAGAAAGCCATTAGCCTACTCATTTACACCTGAGTGAAGTGAAGATAGAGAGTTAGTTGTCTTTCCCAAGGACATAACAATGTAACCCATCTGACTCTGAGCAGCACGGCCATGCTGCCTCTTCCCCCCTCCCCCCCCCNAAGTCGAAATAGTTAAGATTAAATTAGAAAAAAACTAAGAGCAGTGATATTTTGTCGATTTTACCTGACTAAAATCCAGACAGGGACGTCCTTAATTAACCTACAAATTTTAATCTGCTTCTTCCTAAAGTCAATCCACCATTTATATATGTATAATTATATATGTATGTATGTGTGTGTGTGTGTGTGTCTGTCTGTCTGTCTGTCTGTCTGTCTGTGTGTCCGTGTGTGTGTTCACGGGGAA
>JAWQUT010000265.1:201587-212647 GCA_033807755.1 Ellobium chinense
TAGAGTATTATATATATATGCACACGGTACGCTATCCCTTCCACCAATCAGGGCGCCTATGATATGTCTTTAAATCATGCATTAACCTAAATCTAAACCTAAAGCATGCTTAGGCTGCCTGATATTGGCATCGCATACATCTGACAGTTTGACTTTTTTTTTCATGCCCAATATAAAAGAACACTCCCGCCTGGATCTTGGTTTTAGGGACAGAATTAGAAAAAAAAAAAGCACATGTGTGAGAGTTCTTAAACAAAGATAATATTTTGGGAATGTCCCAAATTTGCTTTCTCTCCTTAACCTTAACCCTAACTTTGCATTTTACCCTAAACCGGGCTCTGACCGGGAGTGTTGCAATATATTTCCTACGAAATTTGTCAAAATTCCAGGTTCAACGTTAATTCAATGCAGTATCGTGTGCCAAGGTGCAACCCTCTATACGTAGATTGGATTGATTACTACAGTTGCACTGTGATCATGAAGACTAGCAATTAAAGGATATCAGAGTGAAAAACAGATCATCTTTAAGGCACCGAGTTGAAAGAACAGACTGTTTACGGGAAGGAGGAATGACAAGGGTCATATATATACGTAGACACCATATTATAAAACGGATAATAATCAAGGATAAATGCATTAGAGAGCTCTTATTCTAAAGTTCGTATCCCTTACAGATCATTATAGCATTGACAGGCCTGCGCATAAATGTGGCACTTCCTGGTGTTATTATTGTATAGGCAAGGTACGATGTTGCAAGCTAGAATTAGGTGTGAATTTCACAACTATTTCTAGCATGCAATATGATCGTAACGCCAGGAAATACAGTATGCGTATACCTACCTCTGCTATAACGGCCAATAGGAGATCTGAGAATAATAGCTCGTTATTATACAGAGTTAAAATAGTCTTACTCTTTTTAAATTCGGAGCATTTACTCGGCCGAACACGCCGAAACAACATACGATTTTACATGCTATACAGACGCTTGCATTCTGCACGCGTAAGGGGGGGGGGGCACACTTTGTTAGGCATTCAAATGCAAAACAACAACTGCGAAAACATCAAGTTATGCATACTTTCATGCATACAAGTACATATACACTCAAATGCACATTATGATCGCCCATCCTCGACGAATATACGGTTACTTTTTCTCACTTACCGTCCCTTTAAAGAGTATGTCGATGTACAGTATTTGCGAAAATGGAGAAAAAAAAATATATTAAGAGTGGTCCACATGGTTCCAATTTCCATCCAAATTTCGACTGGAAGCATAAATAATTCATCAATTCGTATATTGGCATCTACTCAGAGTTGTACCAGGATATCACATCAAAGGGTTCCAGTCTATAGCACTTGAAAGAAAATTGGAATCGTGTAATTTCCCCATCTCCTCCTCCCCCCCTCCTACCCCAACCCCACCCGCATCACAAACTGTATCCATGATTTACATTACAAACAAACACCTCATATGGGGCCCATAACTCAGATCATAGTTGTCGGTGGAAATGGGTCCCAGATGGCTCCCGGACACTTTTTCTACTGAGGCCCGGATGTCGTGCAGAGCTAGGGGGAACTGATATCACCACAACAACCACCACAACCATCATCACCACTACCACCTGTCTCTTTCGAGTTTGCGTTTCAAAACATATATATTATTCCAGGTTATTACAAAGAAGCAAAGAAAAAAAAAAAATTAAAGATACGTTTGTCTTGCAGGCAGTCAAATGAGGTGTAGAGCTTTTTCTGGCTAAACAAAACAGTCCTTGATATGACATAAAAGGGTAATGTGTTTACTTTCATTAAGTGAAAGAAAAATATTTCACCTAGCGTTTTTCCGGCCAGAGATATAATTGTCTGAAGTGGTAGGGGTCGTCAACCCATAGAATGGAGGGAAAAACATCTGAGAAAATCGCGATTGCAAAACAATTTTATACTACATAATTCAGATACTATACCTCACACAACTTCAAAGTTATCTACAATTACTGACCATTTGTGCATGAAATCAATGACTTTGTGTACAGTAGTGATTTGACTCTTGACTTCGGCAGCAAACAAAAATTTGATATCGATTTGCACTCTTCACCTTCACAGTCTGATGTATCCATTATTAGTGTAGCGACATAAGCCTTATTTTGCCTAGTTGCAAGACATCTGAAGGCTTGCTTTTTCACGAAGGGAGCTCTTACCATCGTAGGAATTACATATCTGCATCGGTGCTGAATGCTCTCTTAGTAAGGTTCAACGTGCAGAGTTAATATAAGTCTTACAATGGTAAGAGATCCCATCTTTAATGCACAAGTTCTTAGTTTATAGGCATGACCAATGTACATATAATTAATATACATAATATGTCAAGCTGATAACAGTTAACAACATAAGAAGTCGAAAAGCACATTTCGGCTGGCTTCATCCTATGAAGGCCATCCAGGTATGACGACAGAATAAAAAGAATCTACAGAAGCACTAACAATAATTTTTTTGGACAGAAGACTTACACTCTCATAACACAGCGATTTGGATAGCAACACGCAGTTAACATGCTCGCCTGCCATAGACAAACTGTGGGAATAAAATTTAGTTCACATGGAGACTTAGGGGTCTATGCCAGCAACGTCTCCTTTAGGGATTAGTGCTTCTGTCATGTAGATGATTTATTCTATCTGGATATTACGAGCAACCTTTGAATTTCCCTGAGTAATTGGACCTTAATATGGACCACTATTGGTGTCAGTGTTGGTGTTTGGTGTTGCGGCCAGTGTTCGCCATGTCGTAGCGGGCAGGTGCAAACTACAAACTTACTGCAGTGGGGTGATTGATCCCTTTGTCTCTATTCAAAAAAATCTTGCTGCACAGTTTATTTTTCCTTTTTGATCCAATCCTCCTCCCCCACCCCCCTAGCCCGCCCTCCTCTTTTTGCTCGACGTTCGCCCCAAACCAAAGTTGCGACGCATTTGAGAACCTGCGCATTAACGATGGGATCTCTTAACACCATACGAATTACATAACTTTGCATGTTGAACGCCGTTCAGCGCCGATGTACAATGTGATTCTGACGATAGTAAGAGATTCCATCGTTAATGCTGAAGCTCTCAACTGAATTTCTTACGTTCTCACTTCTCAATTGAGGCACACCCGAAAATAGGTTATAAGATCTATCATTAAAGGGAAATTTTCTAGAACCTCAGATTCTCGAGCTTCATATGTTCATGAAACCTGCATACTCGTTGTAATGATCTGAGCCTGAGTTCCTCTACTCTTTATCAAATTTTACTCACAAACTCCAACAACTCACAGCTCGAATATATGAACTGGCTTCGCTTGGAGTTTGAGTCAGTTAAGAGCTTGCGCATTAACGATTGGATCTCTTACCATCGTAAGAATAACATTAACTCTGCATATAGAATGCTAATAAAGTTGCATTCAACACCAGTGCACTAATGTAATTCTTCCGATGGTAAGAGATGCGATCGTTAATCCACAAGCTCTCTTACAGATATGTGTGTAATTTTGCTGGCTGGCTATGTGTTCAGATTTGTAGATCTAATATATTGGAAACAGGAAGAAGAAAATCATCAAACCAATGTTCCACCCAGTAAAATTCGATCTGGATGTGCTGGTTACACCATAAGGATTCAGTGCAGCCGAAATCGTGCTTTCAAGCTGTAACTGTTAATTTCATCTGGGTCCGTTGTGTTGTCGTGAAAAGAATCATTCATTTATCACAATGAAGCTTCCATATCAGGGCGTTGCCAATGACTTGATTCGTGTTAGGGATGCTGCCCTGTCATGCTAGAGCGGACAGCAAGCCGCCATTGCCGTATACGGAAGTACGCAGTCTCTGACATCAGAATCAATCCGGAGATTGCAAACCCTATACCGATCAGGTAGAAGGTCGACTGGAGGTCGATCAGGGTCAAGGTCTTGGCTTCTGTAACGAGAGACCCCCCGCAAAAACTTTGTTTTGGCCACCATGCCTTCACCCAGACCTGCAGCAGGCCGCTCTCGTATATCTTCACAACTCTGGGGAGACATCAAACGCCAACAAAATTAAGAATCTATTGGGACTGTATGCAACAACGCTGTCAAACATTGGGCGTTGGCGTTAACTTCAGGGGGGACATCACTGATATTTTCGAGGTTTCTGAAGTTACCACCAGACTTAAAGTTAGACAGCATGATGCGCCCTGTGACAACATAGAAACATGGGGCGCACAACTTAGTCACAGAAATAAAAACGGTATGCGCATATGTTACTGAAGAGGTAGCGATTAGACAGTTATACGAGAAGGAATTCGTTCTGTTATATTATGCAGATACCTGACCTCGTACTAAATGGTTTCAAAGATTGATAACTTCTTTTGAACCCTCGCTCATATTTTTAACACCACTCTTAAAGTCTCGTGGATGATATTGGTACTTTCTGAAATTTTTATTAAAGTCTCATTCCTTTCCAGGTTGTGTATCAGCTATGTCATGCAACAGACATAGGTTAGTTCAACCCGCCCTGCCTCCCCATCCTATAGCAAATGTTTCTCTTTAGTGAAATCAAAATTATGAATAATACGGTGTTTTCATATCATGCACTGAATAGGGAATGTGGTAAACACAAATTTAGCACCGTAGGCAATCAATGTTGGCTAACTTTGTGTGCAGGCCACAACTAGGGGAAACTCTCAGGCATCAATAATGTTTCCATAAGTTACCGCCGTCAGCGCGCAAAGTTAGACATAATTGTGCAGATGACCCCTAGACAACAAGATCAGGCAGGCATCTAACTTCATGATTACTCAAAACTTAGAAGTAGTTATTCTCGTTAAGCTCCGTCGTTTTGTCAATGTGGATTCCTTTCTCATAGTTAGACGAGTTTCAGGATGGAGATCTTATGCCGGTATTCATGCTTCTGTGCCAAGTTTGCATAGATATTTTCATTTTATATAGTCTACAGTGATCATGAGCGTAGATTCAAATTTGCTGGTGGGGTGGAGGACACACAGAGGAACCCAACCTTATCTATCTCATTTACTGTTCGTTCCGAGGAAAAGAGATGGATGTACTTTAAAATGCTCCTCTGGATGTTCAGTGGGTATATGTCACACTCCATCGTTAACCCCCTCAAGAACTAATGCTTACAATGCTAAGAGTACATTTTTATACAGTTTAGAATTGGGGCTGTATACACACGCTGGTGCAAGGATATTTTCATTTTTGTATAGTCTACAGTGATCATGAGCGTAGATTCAAATTCGCTGGTAGGGTGGAAGACACAGAAGAACCCACCCTTATCTATCTCATTTACTGTTCTTTAAAAATACTCCTTTAGTAAGTACACGTCACACCCCATCGTTAACCCTCTCAAGAACTAACGTTAAAGTTAAGAGTACAGTTTTATGCAGTCGAGAAATGGGATCGTATAAATAATATATGCACAAGGCAGTCTACTTTTGCATGCTGTTGGTAATAAGGGAAAACATTATGCTGTGTTTGGGAGTATCGTGTTCTTATTGACAACGTGTAAATTGTGTATACGGTTCCTACAGTAAAGGCAAGTAGTTGGAATAGGGCCCTACTTGCGTTAGGAGTCTCTCATTTTGGCTTTCTTGTAGCTTAATGCCCATTTCGGTGGAAGAAAGAAACACAGCAACAGTTCTCAGCTTCTGTATACACACGCAAAATCAGCAGCAGGCTAACGAAAAGCGAAAAGCGAAATGAGTGCCCTATCGCGATGGCCTGCCTTTGATATTTATAGATCTTAACAGAAATATGATGTGGAGCAGATTGACTGAACAGTTAAGGCATTGGACTCAAGATCTAAAGATCGTGGGTTCGATTCCCGACCAGGGTCATGTTGTAAGTGCCGTGGGAAAGCATGTCATTCCCACTTTTCTCAATCCACCCGTTTGTAAAATGGGTACCTAGCTAAAGGCAGTGGAGCATGTTGTCAGAATGCTAGTGGTCAGCGCCTGTAAATGACAGCGGCACTATATACTCCTTATGGAGCTGAGAAAGTCCTATAATGATCAGGCCTGCTGGGGCAATGATAGTGTGAAGTCGCATGAGCGGGCATTAGCCTGGATACAAGACTTATCAACCGCATTATTATTATCACTATATATAACGTACTGATCAGAGAAAATCTTGGTGTAGACAGAATTGTTGGGCAGACCGATGGCGTACTTCCCAGGGAAGAACTTCTCTTTGAGGAGGATTAGATCGCAGTTGTAAGCAAGCCAGTTGGAGAAGAGTCCCTTGTCTGCGATGTACGCGTAACCGCCTTGTTTTACCTGCAGATGGAACCATCATTAGCCTGAACTGATGACCAATGGCAAAATTTAAACGCTAGATTCTAACATTTATATAGAGAGTGAGAGAGAGAGTAG
The DNA here is from genome assembly GCA_033807755.1 of Ellobium chinense. NCBI lineage: Eukaryota > Metazoa > Mollusca > Gastropoda > Ellobiida > Ellobiidae > Ellobium > Ellobium chinense. Next base: position 207,974 of record JAWQUT010000265.1, read on the forward strand.
AAAGCTTCGAAAAAAAATATAGCGATGTTGTAGAAGTTCTTTTATTGTTGTTGTTGCTGGTGGTGGTGGTGGTGGTGGTAGTGGTGGTGGTGAGAGTATAGGAGTAGGGTGGAGACGTGGTGATGATAGTGGTATACGTTGTGTATGTATATATGTATGTATGTACGTATTTATGTATGTACGTATGTATGTATGTATGTATGTATGTATGTATGTATGTATGTATGTATGTATGTATGTACGTTTGTATGTATGTATATGTATGTATATATGTATGTATGTATGTGTGTGTGTGTGTGTGTGTGTGTGTAAGTATGTCTCTCTTTCTCTGTGTATGTATGTGTGTATGTATGTGTGTTTGTATGTATGTATGTATGTATGTATGTATGTATGTATGTATGTATGTATGTATGTATGTACGCGTATGTCTCTCTCTGTGTATGTATGTATGTCTCTCTCTCTCTCTCTCTCTCGTGTGTATGTATGTGTGTATGTCTGTGTGTGTGTGGGTTTGTNTATTGTACGACCCTGTGCACTCTCAGTCGGTAGGCATTTATTCTGTAAGGCTGAGCATTAATTGCCTCTCTTTTCCAATCAATATTTCCCGGGGTTTTTTTGCCTACTAAGGACAATGGTATTCTTGATGATGACGATAACGATGAGGAGGAGGAAGAGAAGAAGGAGCGAACGGTGACTGATTACAATGACGATTATACAATGATGATGATGGTGAGGAGGAGGACGAAAAACGTATGTCCGAAGATTTATGTAAAAGAAGCCTTCTTTTACTTAGTTATTGTCCAGGGCGAATTAAGTTTTGTAAATATTGATGATGGTGATGATGATGACGATGATGATGATAATGATGGTGGTAGTAGTGGTCCTGAGGATGATGAAGATCGCTGTGGTGTTGATGATACTATACCATTGCCAGGTGAAGGTTGGGGTCACTGTGAAATATATTAGGATTCTCTTTTGCGTATCCCAGCATTTTTCGGTGAATTTTCTGAAACTCTGGCCGAGGTGATGTCTGAAAAGTAGAGCAAAAACCTTCGAGATCTTCTTATAAGACTGAGACTTCTGTTGTTTATGGTATTCTTAAGATGACAGGCTGGCAGACAGAAAGGCAGCCACATAGGCAGCGGACAGGTAGATAGGTAAGCATGCAGGCAGGCAGGTAGAAAAGCAGGTAGGCAGGCCGGTAGGCAGACAGGCAGGAATGTGAGTAGGTAGGTATGTAGGTAAGAAAGACAGGCAGGCAGGGAGGTAGAAATATAGGTAGGTAGGCAGGTAAGAAGGCAGGCAGGCAGACAGAGACAGGTAGGTAGGTAGGTAAGGTAGGTAGGTAGATAGGTAGGTAGGTAGGTAGGTAGGAAGGTAGGTGGGTAGGTAGGTAGGTAGGTAGGTAGGTAGGTAGGTAGGTAGGTAGGTAGGTAGGTAGGTATGTGATAGGTTGGTTGATAGGTGCATGTCTTTGTGCAGGAAGTACCTCAAACAAAGTTGACCACATCGATTCTGCCAAGGTCCCAAATTTGTATTCATCCTGGTTAGCCATCTCTTCCAGTGTGTTGAAAGGAGGTTTGTCCTTTGTGACTGTTAACACAGCGATGAGATTGCCACTGTACGTTCCTGGAACGAAAATGGATGGGAAATAGGGTTGGACAAGAAAATAAATGGATTGAAACAGTTTCCAGCAATAACAATAATAATAACAATAGTATGTTTATTTAGCACGTACTGAAATGTTTATCATGCAACAGTAACAGTAAAGATGATCGAGCCATCTATAACAGTAGTTTATTCATGACTTCGAATACCACAAGAACTCAAAATAATGGCTTGGTCCTTTGGAAGTCAAGCACATGAGGTTCTTTTTCATGTGAAAAAAAAAAAACCAACGAATTTGACAGTTTCTCGTTTACGTACCTGCTACGACCAGACAGAATAGCCACCAGCTGCTCAAGAACATTCGACCAGCCAATGAAGTGGGCAAGTCTCGACCACCTGGGGGTGAACATAACTTAACGGGTGAAGGTGATATTTTGTCTTTGGTAATGGTGGTGCTGGTGGTGGTGGTGGTAGGCTAAAATTTGACTTGATCTTAGCATTCAGATCATTGTTTTTGTCTCTGGTGGTGGTGGTGGTGGTGGTGGTGATGGTGATAATGATGGTGAAAGATAGAACATGACTGGTAAAGGGTGATATCTTAGCAATCAGATCATCGTATTTGTCTTTGGTGGTGGTGATGGGGATAGTGGTAATGGTGATGGTGGTGCTGATGTTGTTGATGAGACTGTTGTTGATGATGATGTTGAAAATCAGGTTCGTGAGATGATGAGAAGCTATTGCTATTGATGCTGCTACAGCATGATGGTGGATTGGCGAGTAAAGCTGTCCTAAATGACTGATTGTGATTGCATGTCTTAAGAATGGGTTCAGTCATTGCTTTAAGGGCATTTTTTGTAGACAGCAAGACACTAAAACCAGGTGTGCCCATCCACTGGTCCGCGGGCCACAACATTGCCCACCCAGGATGTACCATATGGCCCGCCAATTTATTATAGATTCAGACTGCAGGATAGTCCGTAATATTTAATTTCGAGAAACATGCAACCTTTGAAGGAATTTTGATTATCTTCTCCTCATTGAATTGTGCTTTCCGCTCATAATTTGCTTCTTTGAAGACATGTAATTTGTTGTTGTTTTTTTTCTTCCTATGATATTTTGAGCCTAGACCTTTCTTAATTAACCAGTTCCAATGAGTGATTGTGCCATCCTTTAAATCTTGCTTTCGAAAGTAAGGGAAACAGTCACTAAAAGCTGATGTAACAGGTCATATCTACCAGTCACATTTCTCTGACAATAGTAAAGTAGAAAGCGAAAATAATCATTGCTGGAGTTGGGATCATGCTACGTCCGAAGAATCGTGCTTGCATAATAAATGAGAGTGATCCACTCTCTTTAGAGACTACATTTCTATAGCCACCAGTAATCAATATCTATCAGCAGTCACAATGATGATAACATCACCTCTAGTTCTCACTCACCTTGGTTAAGCATGGCACCCAGCAGATACCAGAACGACCCTGAGTAACTGTGAGCGAAAACCTTCTTCGTGGACGAACACGCCAACTTTTCAGATCTCTCGACGACCAGAATGACACCCGCCCCGATGACCAGCGCAGCTGCTATACAGATGAGCACCTAAGGACATGTCATCAACAGAGAGATTTTATTTCCAAGTTCTGATCTTTTACGGACCGTTATTGCAAAGGTAGTCATGCGAATATAGCACGCGGAACTGAAATCAGATGTAGGATTTCACGTCTAATTCTTGAGATGCAATATGATCGTAACACCAGGGCAACGCATGCTTACTTCTGCCCAAACTTCCGTTAGAGATCCGGATTTGAAAATAAAAGTTCTCTAATACCTGATATTTAGAAAATGAAGAGATGGGCTTCGGCTGTCGTCGTTTACAAATTTAATAGTGCCAAAGTAGGTCCATCGGGATGGAATCTGCTTCTGACTATCTACGTACAGACGTGATTACTATTTCTACGGGAAGACAGTACAGATTTTCTCGCTTCTAATTCTGAAGGAAGTGGATTGTTGCATAAATGGGATCTACACAAGAGAAACGGTTACTTTCGGAAGGTTTATCTTCATTCTACAATGAAACAGGTTCTTGTTTACTCGTTGCACCGGAAACACCACTGCACACCGGGTAAATCCAAAGATCATACAACCCCCCACGCTTGAAGCTGCCTTATAGAGTAGGTTCATGCATTAACTACTCACGCACATATGCAAGTATTTTGCTCATTCTGACTGGTTCTTGTACGTGTTATTCTCTCTCTCAAGTCACTTATTGATGTACTTCTTGATCTTATTGATTCACTGTTATTCATTCAACTACTCGCCCTACCGCTCATTAATTAATTCATTTATCCCTATCCTATTACACATATTTCATTTCTTCAGTCACCCATACCTTTATGAATTCATATATCTATATATATAATTTAAAAATTACTTATTCAAAGTTTAACTTTATGTAATTGCTTCATCTCTTTATTCGCCACGTAATGAACAGAATCATTTTCCGTTATGTTTCCTGTAATCATAAATTGAGATGCTTATAGAGAAATTCCGGTTTGCCATTGTACGAAAAACATAAAAGGTCTACCTGCCGGCGAGGACGACAAGAAAAAAATGGAAAGGCTTACAGGCTCACTGTGGGTCTTGACTCACCTCCTTCTTGAAAATGTCAATGTAGGTTCTCCACTTGGACTTATCCGGGTCAGGCTTTTTCATGATGACCGCAGAGTCGTCGTAGAAGAACGGAAAGGTGAAGTCAATGACCTTCTCTCTAGCAACGGTCACACCGATAGGGGCCATAATCATGTCCACTTCCTGTTAGACATAGCAACACCTCTATTTATAAATTTTTGCGTATCTATATTCCAGGGGCTGTCTCGAGGTGTGCTCCAGTTGGGATTAAGAGACGGCGTGGCTGTGTGGTTTATGAGTCGTAATTAGAAACTGAAGACTGTCAAGTGTAAGGTTTCTGTGTTTGACTGACGGACCGGACGGTTTACGTTCTACTGTCCTTGGGAAAGACACTTTACTTCGATTTCCCCACTCTTTTCAGGTAGAGCTTTGGTGTGTGTG
>JAWQUT010000265.1:212661-239641 GCA_033807755.1 Ellobium chinense
GTGGGGGGGGAGACCAGAGAGCTGCACTGCTGGAGACCAGCAATGACTTTGTTAGGTATTTTATTTGTAATATTTTGTATGTCATGTATGAAGTGTACTGTTCTAAGTCTTTGTATTATGAATGAGATGTATATCAGTGTATGACAGTGTAAATCAATTTTTAAAAATAAATATAGAAGTCTTATTTTCACTTTATTTACGATGTTCATTTTTAAATAATCCAAATGCAGGCGATCCGAGGAGCTAGTCATGATGCATGAAATTAAAATGTTAGCCCCGAATAAAAGGTATGGTACTTTTTGTTTCCTAGTATAGAAAGAAGATCACTGGGTAAAAAACAAATCTAAATCGAAAAGCTCGTCAAAAAAAAAAAAGGATGACAGAAACAAAAGTGAAAACAAACAGTGCGTCAGAACTCACAAGACACATGGTGCCACTTGCACACAACTGTATATCATAATATAATATATCTTGATGTTTCATTTTTTAAACAGATAAAAAGCACAGACTGGTTTTTCTATCTTTTCTGCTGCCTAAATAGTAATTTGCCACATTCTTAATTGATGCTCATCAGAGTAACCTCTTTATCACCTTAGAATTGACTTGTTCCTGGCCGACATATTTTTTTTTTGAAAAAAAAACAACAACAATAGGCCAGTGTGTATAGGGCACCACCTAACAAGTTACCATGGCTCAAGAAAGCAAGAACATACAGTGTTGGCCGGTACGAGAGGCATGTTAGATCCATTATGTCTTGCTCTTAATAATTTGTCCTCGGACAAAGAAGTCACCATCATGACAATGTGAGGAATACAATGGACAAGCGATAAGATGAAAAGAACCTGACAAATCGGATGAAACTTTCATTAAATGAATAATGTTAATCGGGAGCCAGCCTTTTCAATGACGATAGGCTCATTCATGTCTCACATAAAGTAGATTAATCTAGATACTGGAGACCCATTACCTTTGTCCGTTTTCCTTTCGTGTCTTAACACTGAAAGGGAGCTAGCCTTGCTAAAAATAAAGTCTTCGGCCTGGAAAAAAATTATTACTGAAGAGGTATTGCTCTCTGCAAAAATTCAGTTATAAAAACTATCTGACTGAAGTACACACTTTACTGAGGCACACATCTAATCAGCAAAGATATGATTCGCGATCTGCAATTATATTTACATGTAAAAATTAACGCTTTTTTGAAATGCAATCTCATAGAAATAAACAAGAATGAAACTGTAATTTTCCTACATGGGTTTACTCAAAAGAAACGATGATTTAAGCCGAAAAGAGAAATGCAGCTCACTGGGCTTCTCAGTAAAGTCTACGTTTTCTTGATTGTTACGATGACATATTATTTTTTCTCCCCTCTCCTCTTTCTCCGCCCCCCCCTTTCGCAACATGAGGGCTTTGGATAACTTCCTTCGGGCACCTCAACATGTATCAATAGAGCTCCGACGACGACAAAACAGCGCGGTAGAAACTACAAAAATTAATGTTAGTTCCTCTGGTTACAAAAACATATGAGCATCCAACATAATGATTATCATTATCAACGTAATTAACAATATATATAAGGTACCAACGTTATCATATCATATACTGGCGGATGTGAAATACAGTACATGAAGTATTATTAATATGCAGTGTAATGAGGACACTACCATCTATATGAGACGGATGACTTCATATATTGTGTTCTTCTCACCAATCCTTTCACGAAAAGACAGGCGATCTATCAGGTCCATCCCAAAATAATGTTGCGTGTTCCTCCTTCACAAACGTTCACAAAACAGCGCTGTTTCATTACTTTTAAGATATCTGACACATCAATTCAAGCTCAGAGTCTGACACAAATTTTATTGCTCTGTGTTTTAAGAAAGTAGACCCAGTTCAATTCAGTTCCGTTAAATTCACAAGTTTATTTCCAGTTACAAACATGGACATATAGCTACCATTGGATTGTGTTTAAGTAGACACATGGACAAATGAACAGATGAAAACAAAAAGTTACAGACAACCAGACAGACAGATAGACATATTAACACCCAAACAGAAGACTAATTTAAACTTACATGGCTACGTAAACCTAATTAGAGAAAAAGGTATTGCTGATATTAATGGTCTTGGACATTCACTTTGGAATTTATGTATTATTAAAACAATTTGGACAGCGGATGCTTCATGTAGATCATATTAATGTTTATAAACAGTCGTGATAAATATTTTTCTTGCAATATGAATCTTACGGGAAAGCCATTCAAGCACATTTTACGCACTGAATGTTACCCTCAGGATGTGGATGCGTGACCGTATTTGAAAGCTGATCACCTTGTACGCGTAAATGCGATGATAATGGCGGTAAGACAATGAATAGCTCTGATGCACAACTATTTATTTGATGCCATTTTGATGATCCTTGAAAAAAAAAAAACAAGAAGGGACGCTGAAAAGTCAGGAGGGACGCTGAGTTTTGGCACGGACCTCGTATTTCAATTTATTGTCTTTATGAGAATATCCCTTTTTCTCCGGCGTCGAGGGTGAAAGCCTGGAAGACAAAGGAAGGCCTTTTTAACACTTACCTGTCTCTGTACTTGGCCAACTAATCCATTAAAGGAGCCATTCCCCATATCCGCTCCCCATAGACCATCTTCTGGCTCTGTGATCTGATATCTGAGGAAGAGAAGACACGAATAAAAGAGTCACAGTAGTAATGACTAGTGTATCACGTAGCAAAATAGTTTAGCATCTCTGAAAAGGATCGTAATGGTAATGGCCATGTCGCTGTACCGATCCCCTCGGCTTCCCCCCCCCCCCCCCCCCCCCCCCCCCCNCGCTCCCTCCTCTACCTTCACAATGTCATGGGGTGGGGTGGGACTTTTTCCAAGACTACCAGGGTGCTGCTTTCGCCTCGACTGTAACAGTGATTACTGTTCTCAGCTTAAGGGATTTTATAATACTCTCATCCCTCCTGCCATGAAGTGTCGGGCCTGCACTGGCTGGCAGTTACAGCCCTGTCATACGTTGCTCAGCTCATTAATCTCCTCTTGTCGGCAATACATATTTCATAAGAGAGATCCTATTGCCCTACCATTATTGTCTTACACAAAGGAATTCTTGTTTCCCCGCATGCGGCTTCGTTTGCGTGCCATTTCCGAAGAACAATTTTTGAAGCAAGACAATATAAAAAGAATATCAAGTTGTTGGAGGCCGGTGATCCTATATCATTGATTTGACTTTCACCTCATATGCTTTAAACTCTCAGTCCACTTCCCACCAAAATCTCACTCTCATGTTCCTATGTTTTCTTCATGCTCGTGCCATCACTTTGGTCACATAAACATTGACCACAACAACTACGGCGTATTCACTGACATGTTCTGTCACCGAATGGATAATTTTTTTTTGTGTTAATGAACGCATTGTGGTAACCACAGGAAACCCTAAAAACATTAGTATTGTTCACCGTAAATAATGCAGCACGCAAATTAACGCAAGTATTCAGCGTATGGCCACTGGCCTCAGTCTGTACTACCGTTCATCATCTCCATTCACAAAGACTAAGATCTGAGAGCCACGGGATATCCACAAGATGGGAACCAAACGCGGTATTGTAGCATTTGTGACAACTTATAAGACGCCTTGTGCTCCAAGATAACCCAAGACTAGCCGGGCGGTTGGTATCCAAGAATAAAACAACAACAACCCCAACCACACCACAACAACAACAACAACAACAACAACAACAACGTACAGAAACATTAGTTCTTACAACGTCACTAGCAGAAATCGACGTGAACCATATTGTTTTAATCGGCGTGTCTATGGCTGCCGTGCTTGTTGCCTGCTCATTGCTACGTGCTAATCGCTCCATTTTGAGAATATACGTCTCATGCCGATGATGCCCGTTTAGAGATATGCCGGAAACAGCTATTAATGCCTCTGTACATTCTTTTTTTTTTAAAATTATGTTATAGGACTGGGAAATATGCTTGGGAGAGGAGAACACTTTTATCGAGCAATTTCGCCGATGTGGACTTGTATTCACTGGGATGATTTCACGTTCTGGCCTACAGTCATGGGCACTTTCCATATCTGAAAACCGAGTTCATGAGGCCCAGCTACACTATATTCATAGATATTTCAGGTTCATATCTTTACTTTCCACGGTAACAGTCGTTACAAAATATAAACAGATAGCTACCATTGGACAGGTCAGTGGACAAATGGACAGACAGTCATGCAGATGGACACATCTATCAATATTTTGGAGTGCTTCTATTGGAATATATTACTGTTATACATGACAGAGGATAATTCACCCACGGAATATGATTTTGACGAATTTGTGTCAATGTTTTGCATTGCTTTTGGGGGGCATTTTGAATTTAAAATATTCCAAGAGATTCGCATGAATTAAAAAGTATTATGTACGAGATGACCATTAAAAAAGTGTCTGTAATGACTAAGAGATACTCACGTGAAATTAAGAGTCCTGGCCAGTTCGTCCAAAAGATCCATACAAAAGCCATAGTACTCATAAGTGCCGTTGACTTGCCGTCGAAACACGTACGGAGCCCACTGGAAACGAAGACAGTGAGAATATGATAAGTAAAGGGCAGCTCCCAACACAAGACTTACATAAGGTATAATTTAAGTGCAGCATCGTCACACTCATTCCACAATTGCCCTTTTTAAGTTTAATAATCTGAGTTGTTTATATGACTATACTCTTCCATTTATCTTCTTTTTCATATTGAAACAGTGTAGAGTTTTGACTTGTTATTATGTCCCAGTTTTACAAACAAAACCATATTTGTCTCATTGTTTTGCTTCCAGTAATAGGTTCATAGCGCTCAATCTCTAAAAACTTCAAAAACTGACTTAGGCAAATATGGAATAAGCGTGACAACACGGTATTCGACAGTAGAGAGCTTTTTCATTTTCACGTTCGGATCTCTTACGAACGTTATGGCAAAAGTAGATAAGGGGATAACGGCGCTTACTGGCGTTTCGATCATATTTCACGTTACAAACAAAATATTGCAATGGATTCGTAACAATAGGCTCATGCCTATCTTTGCCATAACGGATAAAGAAATCCGAATTTGAACATACAAGCTGTTCAGTGTGTCTACGATCAACGACTGAAACCTAGTATTTCACATGATGATGTGATATGGAATTCCACATTTTTGTCGCTAATGGTTGTTACTGGGGATTTCAATGGCTTTACATTGTGAAATATGTAACATGCCATGAGTTTTAATTGGCCTCCTTCCTTTATCTTCCTCCTTTTCTTCTCGTCTTTTTTTTTTTTTAACTCACTCATTTTTCCTCTTTTTCTTCTTCATTTTTTTCTTCTTCTTCTTTGTTCCTGGACATGTCTCATTTTCTGACTTAAAAAAAAAAATAATTTCCTACATACAGACAGTCAGTGGTTTTCTGCAGATCAGCCAGCAAACCCATAGTTCCCATTCTCATCTTTCGCCTCCTCATACCCATAGTGTCCATGATATAATAGATTATTCCAAACTATAACACTGTAATAATAACCAAAATTTACAGTTTTCTCAAAGATTATGATGTGTAGTATAACATGCACAGTCAAAGCACACTCAGTATACAGCAATACCAACACTAGAAAAAAAAAAGCCTACATTGCCAATAATTTCGCAATCTCTTACACGTGAATGGCTGCTGTATATTTTTATATGCATAGCATTATTTTGAGAACTTGCACATTAGCGATCAAATCGTTTACCATTGTAAAAATTACTGAGATCACATTTTCATAATGATTAAGACAGTTTATCTTATCTTATCTTATCTTATCTTATCTTATCTTATCTTACAATAACTCTGCACGTTGAACGCTACTAAGTACTGATTCACAGATGTTATTCTTACGATAGTAATAGATTCCCATCGTTAATTTAATTCGCAAGCTCTCATATGATAACATGTTGTTTGTTATGGGGTTTCAATAAAATCTTTCTTTTTTCCTCTGTCAGCGAACTGACGACTTGGGGTTCTGTGGAAATTACGACCTGTATTTGAAATTTCACACTTGAATCACAGTGACATGCGTTATTTTGTTTTGACTCGGTTATTCGAAGGTAGAAAAGAATACGCACTTCTTTCTCTGCAATTATCATTGTCAATTTAGCGATTTTAGGGGAAGGAGGTGTCTGTTGCTGGCCAGCAAATTTCCAACTAGAAAAAAAAAAAAAAAAGAACCAAAACTGTGCAATGACAGTTTAATTTCACACAAGGAACGGTGAGAGTGAGAGGAATAAGAATAAATCAATAAGTCTATTCTGTTCTTTTAATATTTTTCCAAAATGATTATACCGCTCTGAATCATCTCCAGCTACGCTATGGAAATTTCTCCTACGGTCTGATACTCTCTCTCATGAATCGAGATTCATTTCTGTTTTTAATTACTATTTACTCAGAGCCAACTAGCGATTACGCCTGTGCCAAACCCGGTTCAAAAAGTAATCTCGGGTAATAGTAATCGCCATATTCAAAACCCGGATACCCGATTACTCACGATTACTACCTAGCTGGCGAGATTCATTAGCAATTAATGGCTTCTTTTATCACTATGAGTTGGTCGCTAGACGCTTTTACATGTGCGTTAATTAGATGACACATTATTCTGTTGTTTCAAGCCTGATAAGGCATGATTACTTTACCAGCGTCTTTTCTCATGAATACAAGATTACTAAGCCCGGCTTCATCCAGTGTCTCCTGGTGGTTACACGATTACAAAACCCGGGTTTTTCAAAAGTAATCTCGGGTCCCGGCGGCTAATAGATATTTCGGGACCAGGGTACCCGATTACTTTTTGCCCGGGCCTACTAGTGATTGCTTGCTGAGAGAAGGGAATAGAGTTGATACAGAATCAGCAAAGACTAATTGAGATTTTCGGATACAGTAGTCAATAGACATGTCAAGCTAGAACTCTCCAACCATGATTGCAAAATGCCAGCTTACGACTAGAGCAAACTGTGCATCCTTACAGTAATTAAATGGGTACCTCTTCTAAATTGCACGGCATTAAAAAAAAAGTTTTGAAATTCGATCTGAAATGTAAAGCAGTATTGACTGGCGTATCGTGTGTGAATGAATACTGAATGCTCAAGGCTTTTGTTTGTTTACTTTTAAAGAGGAGAAAGATGTGTACGTCACCACCCAGTTAACTGTATACTGTCACTCTCCGAGATTTATGGCTTGAAATTCTTTTGAATGGCTTATACAGAATTTGAACTGGACATGTCCAGATTTCTATGGCATCTTCTTTCATATATTGTGACAGTCTAGCATGTGCATTACAAAGTTTGTATTAAATTTGTAATCAGTTAAGCCCGACTCCCGATGGGGTCACCTGGTCCTCTTGACCAGCGAATTAACGCCAGAGGTGAATTTTTATTTAATAAAGCATGTAAGGGCTGACCAGGACATGGAGGAGTTATTTAAAAGAAAACAATATGAAGGCTGCATTTAAAACTTCATCCATTTCTGTCCACAGATGGATTTGATTTTGACGACAGTGTGATGAATTTCAAGCATAATTTGAAAGCTTATACTGCTCTCTGAATTCAGGATCAGATATTGTAACAGCGACAGAAAGTGAGATTGATCGAAATCTACTTGTAGTGATACCATTATGTCTTTCCCTATATCACTTCATTTTATTCTTTCCTCAGATCATACACAACAGAAGTGCACAGTGACGGAAACTGAACATCAAGGTTGCAGGTTGCAGGTTGCAGGTTGCAGGAGCTATTTGGTAAAAAAAAATTGGACTATCAGAGTCAATAATAGCAATGTATAAGATCTGTTCTTTCGACAGATGGTGCAGAAACAATCGTATTACATGACACAACTCCACAAAAGTAGTGAAATTCAGTTCTTAATTTGTACATAAATAATTGTTGCAGGCAGTGTTTCCTAATGGCCTAAACGGATCACATTTATGCGGACCTGTGATCTGCAAAAGAAAGCTAAATTTTTAATCCTTTTTCATCTAAATTAGGATGGTGAAAAATCTACATAAAGAACGCCCACCATAAACAGTATAAAATTTGAGTACAGTGATGGCACCAGACCTGCGGACTAACCTTGGCAACTTCCGAATGTTTCTGTGGTTCGATGAGAAAATGTTATTAAATGGCTCAAAGACGCTTTTACAATTTGGTTCCTACAACCTTAAAGAACCAAAACCACAGCGAATTTGTGTCTGGCCTTTTACAATGTAATAAATGAAATTAGAAAGTCTATCATGCCTGATATGACAGATACATGAGTGATTAGCTCTAATTTGTTCCAATCAATGAATTGCATTTATTATTAGGCACCGAAGTTATACGAGAGGCCCGAAAGGTCTAAGCCTATAATGAGAGTAAATGAGCGCCATTTTCGTATCCATCAACTAATCAGCTTGCCATTGTTATGTCCACTGATGAACGTTATGTTCAATACGCTTTGTCTTGGTCGTCAACCCGTGCTAAGCTTATTTCGTAGAGTAATTTTCTTGTCCAAGCTTCAGCATTTTTCTTTTAACCATTATTTTGAGCAGTGAAACTAGAACAGTGGTTTNATTTTCTCCATATTAGAGTTTTAGTACAGCGCCCCTCGCCCATCTTCCTCACACAGATTACTAGTATCTTGCCTCTCACGTTTCCCTATCAATTACACCTTCATCATCTCCCCCACCCTACTGCAATGTTCAGCTTGCATCAACTTTAGCTGTTTGATAAGCCGTTAACCTTGAGATGGGGGGGNGGGGGGGGGGGGGGGAGAAGGGATGGGGATGGGGCTCCTGACGACTGCACCTTTAGTAAGATGCCAGAAAGAAATAGAAATTAAGGTATGATAATGCCAGCTGTACCTGGCATAAGTGTAAATCTGCAGTTTTAAAGTATCCCTATAAAATGAGAAAATTGACCATGGTAAGGATGAAAGGGCTTGGGTTTTAATTTTAAATTTCTTAGATAGATGCAAATACCGTTGTAGACTCAGTACTGAAGAGGGGAATGGGGATCGCCACTTATAAACAGTGTAGTTGTCTCTTGTTACAACAATAATGGTAAGCCTTATGGCTCCAGACAGTTTTAAAAAATCAGTGAAGAAAGTGAAAGCTTACACAGCCAGCAATGGAAAAAAAAATACTGGCATCTTTTTTGCTTTAAGACCGTAATCATTACTGACACTTCTTAATTTTGCATTTGATTTGGAATGTGAAATCAGTCTCAATTCTTCGGTGTAGAGTATTCGGTCTAGAGTCTTCGGAGCGGCGGTGCAATAAAAGAGTAAGTCTACCACTTAACGGAAGATGGACCTGGCAGGAGAGGGCTCGACAGACAGACAGACAGACAGACAGACAGACAGACAGACAGACAGACCGACCGACAGACCGACATTTAACCAGCCAGCCAGCCAACCTATTTTATTCCTCTCTATTGTGAAAAAGGAACTGTCCTGTTAGCACGTGTTTCAAACACACGAGGAGTTTCTAACTATCAGGACGATATTCACGTATTCCTTCGGCCACAATGAATCTAGATCTGTGTTCACAGGTACAGTACTTGGGGTAACTACCAGCAAACTAGACTATATCACTCCAGACCAAACTTTAATTAATCTGTGAGCAAGGAAGATTACAAATTGACTTTGTTTATAGCATAGGTGATCCTCAAGGCGACATATTATTATGGAAAAGAGACCTTGTTTGCAATCTTTGCTGAAAGTTTCCACCAAAGTAACAGCTAAGACGTGTGTGGTTGATTTTAATACATGTATACAGACATCACGACCAAATCTAGGTTTTCATTAACACAGTTTTGTAAGTAGAAAAGTAATCATCGCCGTTTGAAAGAGGCATTACGAATACCTTGTTGTTATCCCTGGTGTGTTCCTTATCACCTTTTCTCATAATAGTTGGTATCGATTCGCATTGGACCCGATTAAGTATTCCCTGAACGCCGCCCCGCCCCGCTCACAGTGTCGCATGCGCATCAGTTAGTGTCAAAGTGACCTCTTCGTAACGTCAATCTCTGTGGGCGACAGTCTCTAATAGCATGTACTGATTACTTCGTCACTGGTGTTATTTCGTGGCAACAAGGCACTGTAGGATACCGTAGACTATTGACACTAGTAGTGCCAGCTGACCACGCGCTATGCGGTTCGCTGGCTATGTGACCCAGTTTTACCAAAGTTATTTAGTAGATCAGCACATACTGCCAGACGGTTAGGACCAGTTGCCAGGATACACGGCTGCATCGCAGGTAGAGGTTGATTGAGCGATGCTTATAATATACTATTGCCGCATTGAAGGGTAGCGAGCGCACATAAGTATATATACTATCACCGCATCACGAGGGTTAAGGAGACACTTCGTGCAATAAAGGCAAAGGAATATTTTTATTTTTTTTTTTATTGTATTTTGAATCTTGCCAGTCTTTGTTAAGATTATCCTAAATTCCTGGTCTCCATAATATTATTGCACAACTTTTCCTCCTTTAGTATTGAATGTCATATCTAATGGACTCCTCGTCGTGAGAGCAGTGATTGCAACAGAGTAGCAGTCTTCGTGTGTTTATGTGTGTTTGTGTGTGTGTGTGTGTGTGTGTGTGTGCCCTGTGTGTGTNTGTGTGTGTGTGTGTGTGTGTGTGTGTGTGTGTGTGTGTGTGTGTGTGTGTGTGTGATAGCGAGGGAGTGTGTGTGTGATAGCGAGGGAGTGTGTGTGTTTGCACCGATATTTCTGTTTTGTAAGCAAGCTGTAACAAGACAAATTTTCCTCTGTGGACAAATAAAGTGATCCTTATCCTTATCCTTAATGCTTTCACCATCTAAACTGGAGAATATTGCCGTGTCGGGCTTTGTTTCTCATTTCATTTTCCTTTATCTATTATATGTGCTGTTGTGTTCTTTTGTCTAATAAACTTTCAATGTATTATCAATGTCTGACTACCTATACGTTACCATGTAACCTGGGTTAGAAAAAATTGACAGGGGAGGGGAGGGGGGGCGATAAAACTTCTAGCCGATCGTAGTTCTGAAAAATGGTGTATGGGAAGAGATGAGGTAGAGAGAGAAGGAGAGATGGATATAGAGGGGGAGGGAGGGGGTGGGGTGTGAGAGACTATAATATGGTTTAGGATTATCGTGTTTGAATAGCTATTAGAAAGTTAAATTAGAGGAGGGTAGGAGGGGGGAGAGGGGGAGAGAGGGGGGGATAGAGAGATAGAGAGAGTTCGACCAGAAGTTCCAAATAATAACATGGCTTTCAAGTTAAACATCTTTATGGTGATAATGTTGCCATACTCAGCTTACAAAGTTAGGCGTGTGAGTTCGATTCCTGATACGGGTAATGAAACTGGTAATACCGAGTGAATGTTGGCCTTTTTTATGTCAAACTGAGTTTTTCATTGTTACACAAAAGAAAAAAAAAAGATAAAGAAATCCCTCTGACATAACTTCCAGTTCGTCATATTTCCATCCCCTTAAAATACATAATTAAACCAGAACATTGGAACACACCTTCCTTTCAGAGACAGGCGAAACAAAATTGTCGGATGTTGAAGAATCAGATAGACATCTGTGACCTGAAACATCACCTTTTATTGATTTCAGCAGATAGGAAGCTCTCACAGTGGCGAGCAAAACAACGGAAAATTATCAGAGAAAAAGCCTTCTTAGCCAAAAGTCATTGTTTTGGCCCGTGATGTATTTAGCATTGTAAGGTGGTCGAGCCACACACATAGGTCATATTCACAAGTGCCTCTTTTGTTCTTGATATTTGGAGAGAACTCGAGGGTTCGAATCCGCTGTCCTCGCTCTTCTGCTTCACGACATCGCCAGGTGCCATGGTGTTACCATTTACCATAGCAGCCAAATTTGCCACTACCTTAATAATTATGTAACTTTATACGAGATATTTTGTGGAATCTTTCTTTTCCCCAGGTTTCTGTCATAACTGCCCAATGAATACATATCAACGAATTATCTTTGTTCCCAGTCCACAAGCATTCCTTATCATGTTGCTCTAACAGATGTGGAAATATTTATGATAATCCTAAACCTTACGAATATCCCATACATAGACAGTTCGTAGTAAATTACTAGTCGTGTGTCAAATCTTAACCGTGAGTTGGCTCTTTCCAGACATAATTTGGCTATTAAATTTTTCGTATGCGATTTGACTCTGCTCGGAAAAAAAAAAGTCTGGCAATCTTGATCGGAAGCTCACACAATGCAATGACGGCGTTCATTTAAGATTTCAAATTTGCCTAGAGATTACAACTTCCGTTAGCACAAATTAACTTCCTGTTCCATGCGATCTGCAATGGACCGCCCCTTTCTTTCTCAAAATGGGAATAGGGAAAACCTAACAAACTCAGCCCATTCATTACAAGGGAAGAGAAAAAGAATGCTCCCCCCAGTCTTTCCGTTCCTTTTAATTTCTTCCGCCCGCGTGACACACAAGGACTGATAGCCCTCCCCTCAACAATGAGAATTCACCTCTCTGGTCGCTTGCCTAGGCCAGTATTGATTACAATATTATGTCTACTTTTGGGGGCTTAGCATTAAGTAGTAATTCCATAATCACGTTGTTAGGGGATAAACTAGGTGGGTCAACAAGGCTGTAATGAGTGTCTGCAATGCTTCCCATTTGTGTGGAAACTGGGTTCTCCGGGTGAGTAACCTGATTAACAGTGGTTATGATTTTGGCCCCATTACAGCATTGCTTAAACAGATAGTTACACTGAAGAACTAGATCACCGGTTTTCAGACTATGGATTGTGAATCCCCATGGGCACAAATCTCTCCATAGGACTGACTTTATATGACTTTAAGGACTTATGACACGTTATTTCCGGACGGTGATACGACAGAAATGAAATCTTAATGGTATTACTAAAGCACAAGGCTTAATGTTATATGAATGGGGCCAGCTTTTAAATGCTCGTCAGGGCCATGCTTATACAAAAACAAATGAAATGAGGACCGCGGCTTATCATAAATGAGGTCATGAGTGATTATCGCCCAGAAATCCCTGAATTAGATAACGCAAACTAACCTTCATGAATAAAAAAATAAATAACATAACATAACACTGGTGAGTGGCGTATCCTTTGTGACGTCTATAACACTTTTCAGTCATACGTCACTACTCGGCGTCGGCGATTAACTGGCCTTTCATCCACACCTTCCCGATCAGCGGTGGTGTGATATGCTGAAGTGTTTTCCCATGCTAGATTGTCCGGCCAGCATTACATAGCAACATGGCGACAGTGTTTGTAGTGTTGTTTAAGGGTGTGAATATGTATGTATGTATGTATGTATGTATGTATGTATGTATGTAGGTATGTAGGTATGTAGGTATGTATGTATGTAGGTAAGTATATATGTATGTATGTATGTATGTAGGTATGTATATGTCTGTCTGTCTGTCTGTTTGCATGTCTGTCTGTATGTCTGTATGTATGTATGTATGTATGTATGTATGTATGTATGTATGTATGTATGTATGTATCATCACCGCGGTTCACTATCATTATTGTCATCACCATCACCATCTTTGTACTATCAATACATACATTGCATTCCTCTGACTGTTCAGTCAACCAGCTCATCACTTGTACCTACCATAGCTATAATTTCCATATTGATGTAACATGATATATTGCATCATTGCTTTCTGATACGTATTCAAATGGAAATAAAGAATTTTGATGTGTATGTATGTATATTTGTATATATGATTAATATCTATAATATATACATATGCGCAATACGGAGCGAAAGTGTTAAGTAACGCTCTTTATTACTATACANGTATGTATGTATGTATGTATATGTCTGTCTGTTTGCATGTCTGTCTGTCTGTATGTATGTATGTATGTATGTATGTATGTATGTATGTATGTATGTATGTATATATGTATGTATGTATGTATGTATGTATGTATGTATGTATGTATGTATGTATGTATGTGTGTGTGTATGTATGTATCATCACCACGATTCACCATCATTATTGTCATCACCATCACCATCGTTGCACTATCATTACATACATTGCATTCCTCTGACTGTTCAGTCAACCAGCTCATTATTTGTACCTACCATAGCTATAATTTCCATATTGATGTAACATGATATATTGCATCATTGCTTTCTGATACGTATTCAAATGGAAATAAAGAATTTTGATGTGTATGTATGTATATTTGTATATATGATTAATATCTATAATATATACATATGCGCAATACGGAGCGAAAGTGTTAAGTAACGCTCTTTATTACTATACAAAATGAGCGTTGATATGTAGCACTGACTGCTGACAACAAGGCGCGGTATCAATTAGTTTGAAAACTCATTCACTATAAGCTGATAATGTTAGTCTACCATTCATGAAACAATGTGATAATTAAACAATGTGATAATTACACAACGTAATCATACTTCGACGCTGCGGTGTTCATGTTATCGAAAATATTAAGGCGAGCTACTACTCTCCCCTTGAAGAGTATGCCTTTTTCTCATGGAGCTATATAGCTCCATGCTTTTTCTAACTCAGTACATTTTACATGCAAAAATGCGCACCAGAGTGCTGAACAGTGCTTTTTTCTTTCTATTGTGGATGGTGATCTTAGGAAAACGTTATCTCTAAATACAGTCGTTACTTCACAACCAGATTTCACTCGTGTATCAAAGACACGTCAAGGCAGATACTCTCTCTAAGTAACATAACGAGAATCAACGTCATAAATGTAAAATGCCTCTGCAAGTTTGTGCATTAATGTGTCGCTAATACATGTGTGAAATCTGATGGCCAAGCAATAACTACAGTTTGAGATACAGTTTTCTTTAGATCACTACCCACAACAAACAAAAATGCACTGTTAAGCACTCTGGTGCGCAATATTCCATGTAAAATGTACTGAATAGGAAAAGGGGAGTGCGCACCGCAGTAGTTACTTTATACTCTTCTTGCCTCTCCACATTATCTCTCTCGATTCCATAAATTCTATGCGATACTGGCGCCTGAACAATGCATTGATAAAGTTTGTAAGCGTGTGCGATAACCCCTTTTTGTAAGGAGATGGTTGTGTGAGCGAAAGAGAGACCGAGCGACTGAGAGAGAGAAAGAAAGACGAGAACGCAAGAACTGCAAGTAAGCCACGTGCAAATGAGCGATAGCAAGTGTATGAATGAGGGCATGAGACTATGTAAAAAGGAGAGTATTATTGTTTATTGTAATTGTTGGCAAATTTGTGAATTGGCATAATGCCTAATAAACTCAACTTGAACTTGTAATACTAGCTCGTCTAGGCCGATGAAGTGGCCAAAGGATAGAGTGTTTTAGCTCTTGGTGCGGAAAGTCTTGGGTTGGAATCCTGTTAGCGGCGTACATTTCTTAAATGGACAGGAATAGATGTTTGCTTCATAACCTGAAAGAATCCACGTATTTTTTTCCAAAACCTTTTCACTGCGTACATTTTCCTTCCTCCTGACCACTGCTGAGCAAACGGCGCTACAGAGTCGGGATTTATACCCTGCCTACGATGCCATAATTCTTGTTGCGTGACGTCATGAAGCAAGAAAAGCTAGCAGACGACTGGTGCAGGCACATGCGCAAACCATTTGGACCAGTCGTCTGGTATTTTATCTTATCTAATAAATATTAGTCCTATTAGGTTGTGTGGTAGCCACCTATTTCTGTCCTTTTGAGTATTTTTCGCAGTGTAAAAAAGGCACCCAGCTGTCGGCATCTTAGTTGGGGTTTAGGGCTCGCCTTTGATACGGCCATAACTAACTGTGCAGGAAAGGGATGTTAAAATCTTGACTCAAAAAGAATGTTCGCTGCTCGTTTCCCAACATCCAAACTGACGCCAGTGGGCGTCGAAAAGGTCATCAACAACAATGAATATTAATGATTCTGGGTAACTTTTTTTTTTAAAAAGGGCCTTCTAAAGATTACTCTGCAAGTTAACACGCGGTGAGCAAAGTGCCAGACAGCGTTACATCAAGCGTCCAAAATAGGCTGATGATTATACTGTACAATAGACGGCAGGAAGGAAGCTGTCAGCCACAGGATTTAAGGTCGCAGCTATCGAACTTGGTTTAGAGATGGGCCAGTTATTTTAAGGGATAGGCCATCCTCCTATTGCAGATTATAGTGTATTTTTGTGGTGCCCACGGCTGTTTTCTAATTCTGTATATTTTGCATGCACAGTTGCATACCAAGTGTTAAGTAGTGCCCTCATTTCTGTTGCGGGTATTGATGTTAAAAAACCTTTATCCCACATTACAGACATTACATTACCACCCAAACTGCACACATGTGTATTTCGGAAAGTGTGAGGGAGTGGGAAGTGTTAAAGATGTAGGCAGTTTTATTGTGGATCAAAACAGGTTCCAACACCAAACTCAACGATCGTAGCTAAGCCGTCTAAGAATATAGACGATTATCATCACACTGACGTTAACGCAGGTCTGGTGAAGATAGAACAAAGCAACTACAATAATTATTGATTCGAAAGGAAAGGCATTTTGCATGTCCATCACTCAGTGTGTCAAAGTGACCTCTGCTTGACGTCAGTCTCTATAAACCACAGTGTTAATTAAAAATTTAAGAGGTGCTGATTACTCCGTCATTGTTCTTATAATTATCATGGCAACAAGGCACTGTGGGGTATCGTAGAATAAGGCGATACGATACGCAGTGGAGGCTTAGGAACATGTTCATTTCGTTCAATTTTTTGGGGGGGGCGAGGGAGGGGAGAGGAAGGGGGGGATGGAGGGACGAGGATGAGAGAGGGCAGTGAAACTTCTAGCCGGTTGCAAACCTAAAAGATAGTATTATTATGGGAGGTAGAGAGGAATGAGAGTGAATGAAGGGGAGAGGGAGGGAGGGAGGAGAAGAGTGTGGGGTATGAGCAACTGGTATGTGTTTTACGGATTCTCTTGTTTAAATAGCAGTTCGGCAGTTGAATTGGAGGAGGGATGGGGTGGTTGGGGGAGGAGCGAGGGAGGCTATGAAGTTTTCGGCCTGTAGTTGTGTTATAATGGCATGGCTTTCAATTTAAACATCCCTGTGGTGTAACCATTGGCATATTCAACTCACAAACTTAGGAGTGTGGGTTCAATTCCTGACGCGGGTCGGTAATAAAACTAATAGTGACTCACTCGTTTCTTTAGCCCCCTATAATATATTTTACAAACAAAGTTATACATTTTGCTAACTATCTACCATATTAATGGTAACAAGAAACAGCCTCCCATTTCACAAACAAAGTTATACATTTTGCTCACCACGTATCGTATTAGTGGTAACAATAAACAGCCTCCCATTATACAAACAAAGTTATACATTTTGCTCACCACCTACCGTATTAGTGGTAACAAGAAACAGCCTCCCATTATACAAACAAAGTTATACATTTTGCTCACCACCTACCGTATCGGTGGTAACAGGAACAGCCTCCCATTATGCAAAGTTATACATTTTGCTCACCACGTACCGTATTAGTGGTAACAAGAAACCGCCTCCCATTGAAGCCAAACTTCTTGTTCGGGAAGATGTACGATGTGAGTCGCAGTGTCCAAGTGTCGTCAACAAAGCCCACAGAGGTCAGTGCTCGTTTACCAGTCTTATACAGAAGAGTTGTCACTGACAAGATGTCGGATGGCTGAAAGTGAGAAAAACAGTATAGGATAAACGATAGGCTAAAATACTGCTTACTTAATTCAGAACTTGCTCATAAACGATAGGACCGATTACCATCGTAAGAATTCCAATAACTCTGCATGTTGAACGCTACCAGGGTTGCTTTCAGCAACGATGCACTGATGTAATTCTTACGATGGTAAAAGATCCCACTGTCATGCACAAGCTCTCATAAATTAAAATTAAATAGCGACAATAATTCATATTTTATACAGTTGAAATTCGATACACAATAGCCAGAGAGTTTGCACATTAACGATGGATCGCTTACCATCTTAAGAATTAGGTGATGATGGTGGTATTGGTGGTGAAGTACGATGATAGCAAAAGCGATAATGAGAATAGTAACAGAAGAAACAGTAGAAGTTGAAACGAAGGTAGCTGTGTGGGGTGGTAAACTAATGGAAGTGGTCTGTGGAAGATGCTGCAGTTTGTGATAGGACAGTAAATGCCAACTCCCGTGGCGATAAAAAAAAACAACAGTGCATTTCAAAATTCCCTTTCTCATCTAGGTGTGTCAAGGGAACGGGAAGCCTTTCCTTTGCGTTTTAGTAAAAGCTGGAAAGAAGGACCAGAACTTCAGGTTGCGCAACATTCTTTTGCATACTCTATTTCTTGTAGTGTACTTTCAACAGACAAACACTCTGCATTGCAAGGTTCTTGGATGTGTAGCTTATAAGCTTTAGCTGTGGTCCAAACATGACTCTAAATGTCTCTTTGGCGGATGTGATCTATGTAAGATCTCACGAATTCTACATCGGTTTGTTTTGACAAGGGGAGAGGGGAAGGAGGGAGTTAAAGGAAAGGTGCATCGTCATACAGATCATGTTAAATCATACGATACCCTGCTGTTCCAATAAAACAGTCTTTCAAGTGCCTGTCAACATGATTATGATGCTTCTGCCTGTCCCAGACAACCTACAGGGTTACGTTATGCAAAGTCCGAATTCTTACACAAACTGCACGAGTGGCGGCCATAAGCTTACGTCTGATACGTTCTATCCGTACGGCCAAGCTGTTTAGCTAGTGCTCTACGGACGGGTAACAACACGTCTGTATGAATCTTTTAATTCCAATGTGAACGGCAGCTGTGTCAAATAAAATCATGATGAGGCAATAACAATGCAGAATACTTTACCTGGCTTACAATCTCAAACTTTACTTCTGAATTTGGAATAATATAGTGACAGAGAAGTGACGTCATCATTTTTTACCACATGCCGCTGCTGGTTTGTGACACCTATTAGAGGGGCAAATCACTCATTGTGTACAACCCAATTAATCCGCTGATACACAAAATCCCCCTTTTTTGGGGTCCTGCCAGCCAGTGTTAGAGTGTGGGAATCTGTAAAATGACATGTGATCTAGATAAGGCATCCAATTTTAGTTTCAGGTACAATTTGAGCCTTCTACACAAAAAGTGTGTATGCCTATGAATTCGCATGCGATCAAAACCAGCCAGATGAAAAATTGGGGAGCAAATCAGAATTCGAGGTGACCTTTTTGCGAAAGACATTTGTGAACATATTTGGGCGTAGCCCCCCCCCCCCCTTTTTTTTCTTCCCGTTAAAAGATCAGGCAAAATAAGTACTTTAACTTTCATGGAAGAAATTTCCCGAAATCACAGTGGCATATGTAGAATAACACAAAATGTTAATAGGGCCAAATGAAGAAAAAACAATAGGTGTCAAAGACCTGCTCTTCGGGGAAGGGAAAGGGGAATAACTCTAGACGCAAGGGCAAATCCCGGTCACTTCAGATGGTTTTATTGCGTCATATTACACACGCATGCGGTAACAGAACAATGCTCTTTCTTCGCCAGATTGTCTCGGTATGCACCAAAGACCATTTTCATAGGGAAAAAGTACTGAAAATTATTTTTGACGTGCCCGTCCACGTTTAAGGGACAGTCCTAAACACAGAGGTACTTTTGCACACGGCACGCTCTTCCTTCCGCCAGTCAGTGTGCGAGAATTCAGGTGTGTATCGACGTTTTCATTAATAAAATTAGTCGGACTGTCGGGTTAGACCCCTGTCCCTAACCATCAGCAGGGGTTCTTTTGCGAGAGTCCCAGGATATTGCCTTTAAATCAGGCATAATCTAATTCTTAACTTCAAGCCTTTTGGTTGGCACTGACACCGCATACTCCTGACTGTTTGACTTTCTTCAACAACAGTATACAGACTCTCCCACATAGTGCTTAGTGGTTTAGGAGCAGGTTTAGAGAAGAGAAAAAACACATGAGAAAGTTCGTGGACAAAGGCAATGTCTAGGGACTGTCCTAAATTTGCTTTTGCTTCTTCAACCCTCCACTCCTTCCTCAACCTCGTCCCTAACCTTAACAAAGCAGCAGGTGGAAGAAAACCGGGATATTGTCTACGAAAGTTGCCGGGACTTCCGCGTTCATTTCCAGTTTGGTGCAATGCCGTGTGCAAAAACGTTATCCTCTTTTTCGAGTTTGTGCGGTTTTTTGAGATCTTAAGTAAATTTAAACAACCCCTTATATTGCTCCGGTCGAACCAGTTCTCATCCTCACATCACAACGCTGGGCGTGACGGTCGAATCAATTCGTACACCAATGCCAGCCCCATATGAGGCGAATTTCACAACCGGTGTCAGCTGATAGGCCAGCAGAGAATTTGCAGAATCGTTATGATCTCTAACAATGGGTCATGCAGCCAGCGTGTGGCTGGACGCGGCATTTTGCGATATGAGAGTTAAGTGACATGGGATCAGAGCATTACCACGAAAATAATATTATTAATAATAATAACATTGATAATAATAATAATGATAGAAAGGATTTTTATAGCCCCTCACCTGCGAAAAAGTCGGGGTGCTTTACAGTACATACACTACTATCAGATACACACATTATTTTACAAACTAGCACACACATGACAGCCTACACACACGCACAGTATATTATAGACATATATGCAATATTTCATTGTAAGAAGATAGCGACAAGCGTTTCAAGTATGAGATGGAGTATATCTACTCTGACAGATTGCGAGTTGATTTTTNTTTTTTTTTTTTTTGAGCAGCTGAGATTCGAGTTTGTCATGTACTGTTATGTTAAGTTTCTAACCAGTTCTCACCCACCTGCGGTTGTTGCGTCTCGACCAGGTCATGTGGATCACAGATCACAGCCACGTTGTCAAACTCGGACGTGAACATCCAACTGCTGGGCTCGATCTTGCCTCTCCGAGAGAACAGGAGTGTGTTGGCCCGTCCAGTTATGGAGATTCTTTTGCCCATCTGAGATTCCACAGATTGGGTCTACAATATTTTAGATCGGTATAAAATATCTTGTAGTTTAATTTTTTTTTTTTAAATAATGGTGTAATTTTTATAATATTTTAGAGCAATATAATCAAGGGATAAAATATTGCCTGAATTATGTTATCAGAAAACAACTGCACACATTTTTTTTTATCATTAGGATTACATAACAGGGTTTAACTAGGTTTATTGGAAAAACAAGCCCAGACCACTAAGTGGTATTTGAGAAAACATTGTAGCAAATAAGAGATCAGATAGAACATCCAAAAGTCATTAATCAGTAAAGCAAATTATCATTCGACTAGTCAAAACATCGTTACTATTGTAAAATATTGAAGGTGCAAATGTGTCATCACAAACCGGTGGCATAGAGTACACATTATCATGGCTATTATTAAGATATAAGAATTGCACAGATCTAGTACAGATTGTGAGCAGTCTGAAAACGACAGCATTGTGCATTTCTCCTTCGAGTTGTTGATGTATTGATTCCTTGTACAGTATTGCCATACAATCTCGTACTTCACAGCCATGCATTAATCATGCGGAGCGTTCATCAGTTCCATCACATCTTTTGCCCTTTATGTTCTGGCTCTGTTTATTGTCTGTTCAGTCTGCATAGTCTGTCCTCCGCAGACAAGCTATGTAAACAAATTCTAATGAAGTGTACTGTTGGGTAGGGGTAGTAATGTTGCCGATAAGCATGCGCCACTGCACAGTAAATCAAAACAAGGATCCATACTTCCTAATTATACCAATCTACACACACAAAAAAAATGATTAATATCAGAATAGGTCTAAATCAAAAGCTCTGGAACTTTGTGACGCCAGAGTACCATATGATTCAGTCCCATCATCCCTCTATACCTGAAACACTAACCTGTAGAGGTTTATCGCTCAATAATGGCTCACAGATCCCGAGTGTGCGCAATCGAAATTTGGATCGAGTTCGCCGTAGGGGTTTCATCGACTACGTTTTTAAGATGGCAATCAGTCAAACATGCTATGTCTTTGGAAAACGGAAACACAGCGCTTAGCTCTCTTCCTGAAAAGTCGAAAGTCACGGGTAAAGGCGGTTGATTGAAGAATGAAGTCTATTCAGAAGCAAGTTTGTTCGTGTTTTCTTTGTGAATAGACAGAGTAGAAAGCACAAGAAATGACGAAGAAAGAAAGAAAGAAAGAAAGAATGAATGAAAGAAAGAAAGACGCACCAGTTTGAGTATGTCCTGTGCCGTCTTGTATGAAGTGATGATGATAGTGTTGAAATCCTGGGCCTCCTCGAAGTACTGTAGAATACTGACCTCTAGAGCACGCCAGTTCTGGGTGCTTGACAAGCGTGTCTGGATTCTGGCGTTGGAGGATAAGTCTATCAGCGCCTTTACCTGCTCCTCTGGAAACGAAAAATAAAACAAATCATCACGTTGTTGTCATCATGATCTTCGTCACTATATTTCACATTTCCTACTGAGAAAATGCTGCCAGCACAAATCTGTTTCTAGATCTATATTATTCTGTTAATGGGTTTTATGTGTGTTGTCGTCTTTGTTGTTGTTGTTGTTGTTGTTGTTGTTTTTGGTTTTGTTGCCTTTTTGAGTTATTTTTTTGCTCAGATTTGCCGTGTGAATCATGAATTTAATATCGAAGATCCTTTGATAATCAATAGCGGTGTACTTCCTGTTTCCAAATTTATAGAAAAAAGATTATCCCCTATCCGAAAGACCTGTCCAATGTTTTTGTAAACTGGTATCCAAGCTCGTGACGTCATTATTACTGTTGGAAGTTAAAGCCAAAATGGCGTTGTGGGGCTAAATTCTTCAAATTTGGCGGGGTTTTAAAAGTGGCTAGCAACACGAAAAAAAATTGTTTGGCATTTTGTTTTATTTTTCAGCTCAACCGTTATGTTTACATAATACAATGATGAATTGAGCACAATAAGTACTAAATGACGAGTAGAATAAGTACTTGTAGATATCGTTACAGGCTCGAAATCTGACATCGAGAACGCTGCTAATAAGGTAAAGAATACAGTCAGAAAGTCTAAAAAAACCTCAGTGTTGTTATTTATTCTTAGGCCATTTGGGTGTTAGACGAGTGACTGGATTACGCTTTGGTGCAAAAGTTCAAAGAAAGCTACAGTCATCATCATCACCATCCTCATTATTATCATCATCCTCATCATCATCATCACCACTATTATCTCCCCTACCCCTCCTCTCCCTTCCATTCTTCCACCCCCACCCCCCACCCCATTTTTTCATCCACCACCCGACATCGTCATGTCATCGTCATCATCATCTTTCATTAAGTCTACAGAAACGTTAACCTTTCCACATTCTCACCATATTCTACTTCATACACGACGAGAAACTGTTTCCATAGCAAGCGCTGGACCACATCTAGAACCACTTTGGCCCGCCGTTGGGTCTGCAAGACCCACTGGTTCAGAGGCGTCGCCCTGTATTCATAGCGAAACGATGAAACGATCTTCAAGTCTGTGATGTTATCATTTCTCAAGGTGACGCCGAAATGATTCGTGAGGCAGCACCAGTCCGTGCTCGTGTATTCATCGTCCTCCTGTAACAGGTAACACAGTGATTTAGCATGGTGAAACGGAATAGTGTTGTGCTCTGTGATTTACTAAGATAAGATAAGATAAGATAAGATATCGTCAATATACGAACATTTGCAAAAACACACTGTTATAATCATTACGACACTTGAACAAAACATATTATTTTTATAATTATTACTGTTCTGGGCGCACCCTCAAGGCATTGAAAACATTATTGTAAAACACCCAACTTGTTAGTCTAAATATATTCAACCTGTAGCTGTAACCAACAATGTGGAGTGTGTGTGTGTGTGTGTGTGTGTGTGTGTGCGTGTGTGTGTGTGTGTGTGTGCGTGGGTGTGTGTGTGTGGGTGTGGGTGTGTGCGTGCGTGTGTGTGTGTCTGTGTGTGTGTGCATCTGGATGTGTGTGTGTGTGTGTGTGTGTGTACCTGTGTGTGTTTATGTGTGTGTGTTTATCTGTGTGTCTGTGTGTGTCTGTGTGTGTGTGTCTTTGTGTGTGTCTGTGTGTCTGTATATCTGTATGTCTGTGTGCATGCGTGCGTGCGTGTGTGTGTGTATGTATGTGTGTGTGTGTGTGTGTGTGTGTGTGTGTGTGTGTGTGTGTGTGTGTGTGTGTGTGTGTGTGTGTGTGTGTGTAAAACTTACTTCCACAACAATGACGGAAGTGTCTCCACGGTAAGCTTGTGAGTCTAGAAGAGCCTGGAGGACCCCGCCACTTGTCATGGACAGGGCCACAAAGATGAAGCTGGGTCGCTGTTTCAAGAGGTTTTGAACTGGGGACAAAGTAAAAGCAGAAAAAGTCAAGCACTTAGTCTCAATATACAGGTACGAGACTGGGAAGAGCAAAACAACAACAGGTCTATAACGGAGTAAAACCCCGTCTTGTATAAAAAGAGAGGGGTTTTGTCCCTGCTGTATTCCCTTTGACTAAAGAAGCCGACTCATACCTACTGTAAATCATAGAGATCTTTCTTTCGTTGTTTTGTTTTTGTTGTTGATGTTGTTGTTGTTGTTCTTCTTCTTCTTCTTCTTCTTCTTCTTCTTCTTTTTCTTCTTCTTCTTCTTCTTCTTCTTCTTCTTCTTCTTCTTCTTGTGTAGACGTGCTTGCAATAATCATCAATCCAGTCATCAAAGTAATTGGTTTCTCAACGTTGCTCACCAGTCACCACAAACAGTTTGCATTTCATGTCGCTCTTATGTGTTTCTTTCATTCCGTTTCAAAAATTGTATTTAGCCCATGTTAATATTATTATAAAATGTAGCAGTGTTTCATATTATTTTAGCAAAACATGAATTTAAGTATGGAAGGTGAAAATTCATTTGTTTTCATGCTCCTCTTCACCATCTAAAATGGTGACAATCCCACTGGAGTGCTAAGGAATATTCAAACATCCGAAACAAAAAATGTTTTGATCAACTCTCTGGATGTACTCAGTGTATATGAACTGGTTTCTACAGCATGATTTTCTGTACTGAAAGGTTTTTGTAATAAAAAATACATTCCATGTTCATTCTGCAGACAACCTGGCTTTATTGATCGATCCCCAAAGTTGTGTGAGAATGATGGCAGATATCGATATCGCACAGGCTTTGAAGTATTCGAGTATTTAAGACACAGTTTTGATGCTCTGAAGAGTTGAACGAAACTTTTCTTTTTGTCTAATCTTTCAGGCTCGTATGACCATCACATTAATTTTAGCAAGACTAGTTCGATAGAATGATTTTTATGTAGTCTACTACTTCAATTTCTTGAGATGACATAATTAACCGGGGACAGTGGTTGAAAAAAGCGGCCATGGATGGTCTGACATTTTGATTTGGCTGAAGTGCCCCCCCCCCTCCGTTTCCCTTCGGGCTGTGCAAGAAATAGGGATGGGTGATTATGCCCAGTCTTTTCTCATCATTATTTTCTTTTTGCCAAATTCGACACCCCTTCCTTATTTTTTTTCTGTCCTACCCCTTCACATCATGGTATGGATGTCGCTAATATAAAACGCTCTCCACCGACTGTCACCAAAATATTACGTTTTAATACGAGAGTAAAAATGGACAATATGATAAGACATGTAGCAGAAATCTTCCTAGACTAAAGTGCTCAAGCATGAGTTAACTAAAGGTGTGCAGAAAATCAAACTGCCGTCAATATAATAATGTACTTTTTTAAGCCTCTATTTTTTTTTATTAACCTATTTGTATAGTTCATCAAGTCTTCCTCCAGCTCAGAAACGCTCATGTTTCATTCATTTATTCATTCATTCATTCATTCATTCATTCATTCATTCATTCATTCATTCATTCATTCATACACTAGCATTGCCTATAATGGAGTTGAAAACGAGGAGTTCAGAAACAAGGGTTACGTTTGTTTGATACCTGCGGCGTAGCGAAAGGGACCGTCCTTGTATTTTGTGGGCCATCCTTAACAAAGAGACTTTTTTTTTTATTTGTGCGCGCCAGTTAAAGTGAGGAAGGGCGCACACCTACTAGAGGTTTGTTAGAAATGTGTCGTTTTTTTGTACAAAACAGGAAGAAAAAGCACGGCAGCTGGTGACAACCATCTATGGTTTCAAATTTGTTAATGGACCGTCTTATCAATGCGTTGTGTCGGAGGTGGATGTGGCAAGAATTAATGGTGGTATTATTATAATGCTATGAATGAGGCAAAGATATAAGTTTAGCAAACGCCACTCATAAGTCAATGCATTGTTTTGTAGTCTCTTCTGCATTTGTGGCAGCCATCTTGGCTTACCTAAAGACTGATACTTCCTTTGATAAGGAAGGGTCGTGGCTTGCCATTTTGTCAAATTGCAGGGACCAAACAAATGCAGCTAAGATGGTTAAACATGCAAGCTGTTAATTTTATTGGATAAGAGGAATGTTCTAGACTGTCGACTTTTCCAAGAAATAGGATTAATATTTAGGGGTCAGCAAGATTTTAGCTTTGGACCATCGATGTGCAGCATTTAGACTGGTGTCATATTCGAGGTCGGAGTATCGAAACAAATATCAGTCCTATTTGTAAAAGTGTTGGAATCAGTATGGATGCCTGGATCCAAAGTATGGCCCCCTGCTGTTGTATGATAAATCATTCAAGCGTGAAATTGTTCTCTTGTTCAAGCAGTCACAGCAGTAATCCGTCCTTCCTGGCACTGGCGTGTATTGTTCATGCATTGAATATCAACGCTCGTCACACAGACGTAACCCATCAGGAAGGGCAGGGCCTTGCTATCAGGGATCTAACGCTACTGAGATCCCATGCTCCTCTGTTTCTTCTCATTATTTATACTTCTTCCTCCTCCTTCTTTCTTCTTCTTCTTCTTCTGCACTGTTCATTGTTCTTCTTCTGCACTCACTCACTCACTCAGTTTTTGGTGGG
>JAWQUT010000265.1:249139-261997 GCA_033807755.1 Ellobium chinense
TTCTCTCTCTCTCTCTCTCTCTCTCTCTCTCTCTCTCTCTCTCTCTCTCTCTCTCAATTTTACTACTCCACAATCATCCCTATGTCGTCTTTATTTTCCAAAAGTCTGCTGACATTTTACTATTCGATCGACACAGCCAACATAATGAGGAAAAAAAAAATGTCATAGCGAAATCGACAAGAGATCAAGAGGAATAAAGGGTTAGCCACCCCTGCATTCTCAGCGGAAGCCGCAGACATATTTTAGGCCATACGACAAATCAGTTCTCAGAACAGTATGGCTTGACATTACATTAATGTTTTAAAGAAAAAAGGGTTGTTGAGTAGATTCACTTCCGAATAGCAAAAAAAGTGGGTATTAAATTTTAATGATGCACTTTCTAAAATGAAATGATCAGTTTAGTTTATAAATCTTGAAAATTCACAGTGGCTAAAAAACTAAATGGCCCAAAGGACCTTCTACAAGAATAGATCTATTAATCGACGAACATTTTCATGGTAGTATATTTACCATTCGCTCCCTTTTGTAAACCTTTAGCAGTTTCCTATGGCTTTCAAAAATATTGTAAGAATATAATAAGTCCTTCGGGGTCGGTAGCTAGTCATAGGATATCGATGGGAAATTCAGTGTGAAGAGAGTACGACTTGATGTCTTAAATCGATTTTTTGATCCATTTGTCTGGGTCATCATCTCTTATTTGTCTGGCAAAGAACTCTCATTCCATGACAAGAAGGCATTCCACATCTTTAATTTTCTTCACGATCTGATCCCTTTTTGTTAAAATACAATATGTGAGCCTGGGGTCTCTGATTTATTTCCCTGGGTTTTTTGTTGTTGTTGTTGTTGTTGTTGTTGTTGTTGTTGTTGTTGTTGTTGTTGTTGTTGCTTTAAGCTTACTCCTTCTTTTAAAAATTCTTTCGATCCGCCTTTCCCTCACTCTTCCCTCTCCTTCCCTATTTGTCTAAGACATTGTATTTCTATCTGCTTGTCGGTCCGCCTGTCCAGTCGTCCTTCTGTCCCCCAGTTTGTACCTTCATCCACAAATAAATATAACTTGTTTATTCATCCTTTCTCAAGAGCTGGATCTCCTCACTCACTCACTCACTCACTCACTCACTCATTCACTCACTCACTCATTCACTCACTCACTCACTCACTCACTCATTGGACTGTGACCTGTCCCCTCCCTTCCCCCTTTGTGTTGTCCTCCAGCCTGCTGTCCCAACAACACTGATGGCAGGCATAACCTCTCGCTGTGTATGACGTAATCTGTCCCCATCCTGCGGAAATAACATTCCCGTGTTTTTTGCTGACTTACTCGTAAATTCTATTTCTTATGTAAGGGACTATTACCGTGTATGGCAAAAGACTCATTTGTTGTTATGTTAACATCAGCACTTTGAGTAGAGAGTGAAGCGAAGGGGGTAAAGGCGTTTTTTTAAAGGCATAATTATAAAGACTATATTCATCAACGAAATTGATACTATCAATTATAATTATGTTTAAAATGGAGATTTTCACCTTATGACAACGCAGCCCCTCTAGAGGAGTCCTGTTGTTTTTTTTAGGAAGTCATCATAACAAATTTGTTGTACGATGCGACAAATAAAACATATTCGTATACAGTAAAATAGTACGTGTTACAAATAGCTGGTTGCCTGAGTGCAGTGTCTTAATCTAACCGTCTAATTTTTTATTTTTTAAACACACTAATTCGCACCTAGTCGAATGAGTGAAAGTGGATGAAGTGCTTTGACGTGGACAAACGAAAGTAAATTTTGCGACCTCTAAATTGGACCCGAGGGCCACAACATGTCAACACTCGTTGATCTGTGAAAACAACCTACACAAACATTAAATTCATTTGTCCCTATCTCTCCCCTTCCTTAAAGGGGAAAAAAAACCCAAGTGAGTAAATACAAGGTTTGGTAATGAGTAAATATAAGAGTAATGAATGTCTTAATGTATGAATCTTGAACAGTAAACTAGGTCATCTTCTTGAGTAACTGCATCGTTCTGGGCCAGTTTTTCTTTAAGAACGCGCACTTGTTATACAACGCGCAAATACTGTATTTAAAATGTGTACACTAGGGGATTTTCGCGATAAAATGTTTTTGTTTAATCAGGGAGTCAATTGAGAACCTGCGCATTAATGATGGGAACTCTTACCACCGTCTGAATTACGTTAACGCTGCATGTTGAACGTGTTACTAAGAGTGCACTCTGCATTGATGTAATTCTCACGATCCCATCGTTAATGCGCAAGCTATTATACTCGAGTAGATGATGGAAAATTATATCCTAGAGTGTTTCGACAAGTAACGGTTGACACTTACAATAATTCTAATGAAAAGTGAAAAAAAAAAAAAAGGAAATGGATATTCAATGAAGATAATAGTTCTTGCAATTTTTAACAACAGGTAATTGTTTACTATTTTTCAACCTTGTATCGAGGTAATTTATTTGTGTGTGTGTGTGTCGTTTACTTGTCTTTGCTGTTTAAGCTCATCTAAAAATAGTGATTTAAAAAATAGCATAATTTTGTATTTTGATTTGTATCAGATGGACGGTGGATGTTACCCATTTTTTGTAAACTTCTTCCAATGGGAATAAACACAATTGAACTGAAATTGAATATTTCAGTTATTAATCTGTCTTTACTACTTTAATGTTATCAAGAGACTCGGCATCACAAATTACAAAAGCGGTACTCACCTATGTCAAATGAGTACATCTGACAGAAGCAAAGTTCTCCAAACCCGCAGATCACCCACAAAATGTTTAACCACATCCTGATGTCAAGCGCTGGTCTAGCGGAGGCGAGTTTAGCCTCTAATGACTTGCATTACTTGACTATGTATTGCTTTGTACTTCGCTATGAGGGCCAGAAATAATTAATGAGAGCAGCGGTATTTTTCCCCCACGGACGAGCTCTACTGCTGGTCATCAGTAATGTGCAAACGAGACTCACTCGCAGTACGTTTGGTCTGCGCGTGGTGACCAGGGCTGCCGCTCCTAGTGATTTTTCAAGTTGTTGACACCTATTTTTTTCTCCTCTATCGGCCTCATAAATAAAATGTGTTATTCTACAAATTCCACTGTAATTTGGGAATTTTTTTTTCCCTTGGAGATTTAAGTACTTTTAAACCCCATCTTGCAAAGGCAATAAAAAGGGGGATCAAAGCCCAAAAGTTTTCACAAATCTGTTAAAAAAATAGTCACCTCACCTTCTGACTTGATCCCCAATTATTTCATTCGGCTGGTTTTGACCGTGTGCTAATACAAAAGCCTAACACACTGTATTTTTATATCTGTAAGGCTCAAATGAAACCTGAAAATTTAAGGTTGGATGCTCTATGTAGATCACAGGTGTTTTTACATATTTCTCCACCCTGACATTGGCTGGGAGGGCCTCATAGAAAATGGATTTTATATATTGGCGGACTAATAGGACTGAATACAATCAGTGATTTAGCTCACTAACAGCTGCCTGAAACCTTCACCACATATTGTGAAGCTGAATTAGTCTAGTGATCAAGCGAAGGAAATCCGGAAAATGGGGTGAATACGGTGAAAAGTTGGGAGCGCAATAAAAATATTTCATGTTTTTAATTCATTTTGGAAATTTTGGCATCTACTTATATAAAGGATAATATGGAACATTGATTCATATGAGTAGTAATAATAATAAAAGAATCAGTAACAATCAGCGAGTAAATTATAGCCTAAGCACATCCTAAGCATTATCCTAATTACAAACATCTATTTTCTTAAGCACTCTAAACGCGTACATCCAGAATACTTCTATACAGAAATGTGAGTTCTCTATACATGTTCTACATATATATTTAAGAAGCATGCACTTGCCATCTGTGTTGTAACGAAACAATCCAAAATGAAACGAAGAAATTAGTTTAATAACATTTTCGATACTATACGTGGATCTTCTTCAGTTTTACATATATAGGTCGAGCTCTTCTATTACAATTTGAGCAATGTCGCAATATGTGGAGACCTTATACGATTTTGCTTCCTCCTCTTGTTGTTGTTTGCTCAGTTCATACATCTAGTTATTCATCTCTCTAGTGATTGTAACATGCAATTAAAATATTGAGTGTAAAGCATAATACAATTTCAGGAGGTTAAGTAGAGTGAAATATAGTGAAATTTGGCCTTAACATCTAGCGAAGTGGCAAAAATCGGAGTGGCAGCTCTCGTAATGACAAGTGACTCGGGGACATCTCGTCTGAGAAGGATCAGTGTAGTATTCCTCGCATAACATGTTCGTTTGTCACATAACGTAGATAAAATGTCGTCTGCATGGCTCCTTGATTCCATAAACTAATGATAACACGTTGGTCAATTCAGCGACCCAGCGCAATAATAATATAAGATATTAACTGAATGGCTCGAAAGTTAGGCGAGTGATGAAGTATCCAAATCAAAGCATAACTTTAAAATTATTCAATTCTCTTTTACTTATGACCCCATCTCATTGTGGAAGTATCTAATTACCGGTGAAACGCCTAAAACTACCGCAATAATACTCGACACTGGCCTGATGGGACCTGTCTGTGACTGGCTTACCATTCGCGCTACAAATCACCTCTCTTACGACATACACTTTGCTGTATACAGCCTTACATACATTATTATCACGTTATATTTCTGGCTCAGAAAAGTCAAAGATCGTGCCAAGTAAAGGAATGGATATTTATTTAAATTTACCAGCGGTTCGTTTTTTTTGTTAGTGCGAGCCGTTGACAGTGAGGATTGGTGCACACCCACTAGAGGTTTATTAAAAATATGTCGTGTTTTGTACAACACGAAAGAAATGGCTACGCAACATGGCGGCAACCACATACGGTTTCAAATTTGTTAGTGGAACGTCTTAACAACGGGCTTTTGTAGGAGGAGGATGTGACAGGAGTTAACGGTTGTTCTACATGCTAATGAATGCGACAAAGATATAAACATAGCAAACTCCAATTTCAAGGCGGTACATTGTTTCCTGTCTCTTCCGCAGCAGTATCACCCATCCTGGATTGCCTAGAGACTGATACTTCTTTGGCTACGGAAAGGATGTGGTTTCCCATTTTGCCAAAATGCTAGAAGCAAACAAAAGTTGCCTACTGCTAGCTTTCCCGATTATCCGATTACATCAAATATAAGTGTATCATACCCATTGTATTGCTAAATGCAGCCATTCATGAATAGTTAATGTGCCAAACCCAAACTAGAATTGTATAACTTGCAATGTTCGAATTTCCCATCACTTCATGATAGTGCAGTCTTGTCCTTATTCCATCCCGCTTATTAGTGAATTTTGGGAATAGTAGTCATGTTTTTGGGAATAGAAGTGATTTTTGAGACTAGCATCTTTCAGTCAGCCATTTATTTTCGTGTGCTCAGTGGCCGCATAGCTAAGCGTGTTGGCTGTCTGAAGCAAGTTGAACTTCTCGTGGGTTCGAATCTCCTGAGAGAACATTTTTTTTTCTCTCTCTCTCTTTTTCGTCTCTTTACACTGCCACACTAACAGTTCTATCTTTCTTTACTGATACAACTAAATATAATGTATAAAACTCTTTGGTAAAAGAAGTATTATTATGTTGCAATACTACTAACAACAGTCGCTTCTATAAAATAAGAAAAGATAAGAGATATGATAAATTGTATTCATTTATGTGGAAATTCGTCTCGAAAAACGGCATAGCAGAGAAGACGTAAAAGAGTGAGAGACGATCATAAACGTAATGACACATACATGCAACATATAATGGCGCCCGTGTGTGTGTGTGTACTGGAAAATTAATCTTTTACACACGTTTTTGTAGTTGGATAATTGTTGACTTAAAATTATGATATCGTTATTGCAACTTAATGTACAAATATATCGGTGGACATTAGTATTTCTCATACTTATTCAATTTTGAATGACATCCTCTGTCGTATCTTCTCGCTCGCTTCTTCCACATTTTATAGGAACCGCAGTATTTTGCCGGAAATTTTGCCTTGCTGTTATTCAAATCAAGTTTTTGGAGTCCACTTTTAACTCGTTTGTGAACATGTTCCAGAGGCCCAAATATCAATATTCCTATTTCATAATGGAAACCAAGAGTGTTAATTTCAATACGGAGGGGGGGAAGTATTTGTCAAATTTGGATTGATAACTAATGTCAACAAAAGCGTCAAATGGTATAGCCACTTCGACTGAAGCTTGCAGTTTTGTTTACTGGATCGATGATAATGATGTCAAGTCTCTTGTTTGAATGACTAAAAGATGTTCTGTTGGGCTGAAAGTGCAATGGTGTGACACATACACATTTGTGTACACACATACAAGCATTCCCATATACATACACACATACATATATTCAAATATATTTGTCTGCATATTAGTGTAGGCCTCTTTGCACTCAGGACAATACACACATTATTAATCCTGAATGCCTGGGTAAACTGCTCACGTTAAGCCCCTAGGTCAAACATATCAGAGCATGGGAGATCACATAGCTTTAGGGAGAGTTTTGGATTAGTTCGCTATGATTTATGACACTGGCCTGGAGAGAGTCTCCTATTATTTTCTGCATTTGCAGATGAGCGTGGCAGAATTTTGTTGATATGCGATTAACATCATGGATTCGTTAATAAAAAAAAGTATAAAATATTGGTTATACATGCAATTTGTCTGAAAGTTATGCGAGGAAAGCAGGACTGGATCTATTCAGACACAACTATATATCATTCATTTTTTTTTGTTTTGTTTTCTCTGTTTTATGCCAAAGTGCAGAACTCTCCGGTGGTTTCAACTGAAAGCTTGCGCTTTCACGATGGGATATCTTACCATTATAAGGATGACATTAACTATGCCTGCTAAACATTCAGTGCATTCAGCACCAATGTACTAATGTAATTTTTACGGTGGTAAGAGAGCCCATTGTTAATGTGCAAGCTTTCAAATATTGTCTGTGTTAACGTATAACGTCATATTTTTATATAATAATGTGTCAATAAAAAGAGGTCCCAGTCCCAAGTCAGCCACACTTTGACTTTATAGCAACTAATTTCGGTTTATATTTAAAGACGTAATTAACTCTTCTTAGAAACAATTTAAAACAAAGTACTATAAAGTCAAGGCTCTTCAGAGGTTTATGTAACTGACGTGGCATTTTGCTGGAATTGCCCTTTATTTACATGAAGACACATAAGTCCTAATAATCCTGTTCCATGAGTGTGTATTAAGAATCAGATATATAGAGGATATGTAATGAGTGTTTATTTGATTTCAGATTTATGAAATTCGGTATACATTTTATGGTATTCGCGAGCCTCTGGCTAGCAAATACGATAAATGTATACCGAATTTCATAAATCTGATATTAAACAAACACGAGTTTCAGATACTTTTTATCATTTAAACTCTATTTAATTTTTTTTTAAAAAGAACTTTTAATTAATCGTGAAGTGGCCCTCACCCTGTTTGAGACACATCAATTACAACTGAACTGAATGAACCACACAAGGAGGTCCGAACCCAGTGAACTCTAACGGATACTAAATACGGCACTCTTTAAAAAGACATTCCCTCCTAGTGCTTCCAGATTTTCATAGCCCTGGGCACTGGCTTTCTACTAAGGCATTTACATCAACTCTAGTGTCCCTGTCTACCACTTTCAAAGCTGGTTCGGATGAAGTCTCACAATCACCTAAAATAGTCTTCCTTCAGTTAATTAAAGTATGAATCTAAGAGCTGTATATCATACTAACTGTATCGTTCATCTCATCAATAATCAAGCATTAAATTATTGCAACAATAAGCACATTCTTGGATTTGCATATATCGCATAAAAGGCTGAGCCCAAAAAAAAAAAAATGAACCACACGAAACAAAGTAGATCCAAACAGCTGACAATCATCGATGAAACTTTAGACCACAGAAATACTGTGACATTTCAAGTACTTTAATTCAAATGTTTAACTGAACTGAAACTGAAACGCGAAGTGAACGATGACATGCGATAAGAAAGATAGACTGGAATATTTTTTTTTAAGAATTGACGGCAGGGAAAGTAGGTATGAAAGAAATGACGCCACACACTCATGATATCACAAAAGAAATTACGTTACATATTCATTCGCCTAGATGTTTCCAAAGCTCCCAATCAAAGAATTCGTAGGCAGGTCAAAGGTCAAATTTATGTAACGTGTGACATATTAAAAAATTATTACACACTTTTATGTCATCGGAAATGATAAGAAATATTATATGACGTTGTAAACTAATTTCCCGATGGGTAAATTAAAGTCATATTTTCATTTTCATAAAACTGCTATATCCTGATTGTCTTTTTATTTTCATTTTATGTGATTCAGAGCGACCAGCAATGGCTTTGTTATCCATTTCATTTGTAATATTATATATTTATATTATGTATATTGTGTTTTGTTATGTCTGTTTCTATTGTGACTGAAATGCATAACATTGTATGATATTGTAAAACAACTTGCCTACAAGGCAAATAAAGTCGTACAGTGTTTTCACAGTACATGAATTCCTGCACCGTTATTATAGTTAGCCTAAAAGCGTTAACAAAATGATGTCATCAGGCCTATATGCTTTTGATCTAAGTTGTGGAATTTAATCTTAAATGTAAACGCAGACAATAATATTATATAATAGCAAGCTGAACCAAATGGTGTCATAGAGTCCAGACTCTCGAACAAAGTTAATGAGAACTATTGATCATACTTCCGTTTAAAGAAAAAAAAAAGGGAACTTTGTCCACATAAAAGTGTCATGTTATGTGTTAATTAATCATTCACTGTTTATTCTCTTGTATTTTGTATGGTTTCTGCCAAGCTAGAGCCGCAAGCACTCGTTTGCAAAGAGAAAATGTACACTGGAGCAACGTGATGTTATGGAAATGAAACAAGAATGTGAAATTCAATCAGTCTAGTCTTAAATCAATAACTGTTTGTTTGTTTGTTTGTTTGTTTGTTTGTTTGTTTGTTTGTTTGTTTGTTCATCTGTCTGTCGATTAGTCGAAAGCTCTAGATCTAATCCTAACTTCACCGTAGGATTTGCGAGTTTGCGCATTAACGATGGGATTTCTTACCATCGAAAGATTTACATTAACTCTGCATGCTGAACGCTACTAAGGATGCATTCAGCACTCATGCACTAACGTAATTTTTACGGTGGTAAGAGATCCCATCATTAATGCGCAAGCTCTCCAGTAATAATGAAATTCATACGTTTCTTGTAATATGGGACATGCGATATTGTTCGTAGATAACATCCAGATATCGCCCAGATGTTTTACGGCGTCAGTATGTCTGAAACAGTAGCCTAGGATGTAGAAAAGCGAAGAAGCTAATGGACATAAGCCGACTAATTGGGCTGTTTGGCTCAGGCTCAACAAGCAGTGGCACTGTCTGAAGTGTTTTCCTAGTCCTTGCTACGAGCATGTTTCTAATTGTTGTAAATAATACCGATTACTCCCGTCGCGAATGATTGCCAAAAGTAAGCAAACATTGATGACGTAATTATGCAAATTTCGTTGTCGGTGATGACAAAGAGAAAAAATATAAGCGTTCAGAATTGAAGAAAGCCCATGAAAGCTGCTGCTCTTGTTGCCGTTGTTTCAATTTTTAATTAAATTCAATTCAATTTTATTGCCAATGTAACACGTTACAAAACATGGAATGACTGCTACCAGAGGTCAATATACTGATTAATAAATTGTCTACATGAATATGAATTCCGCTACAGATAAAGACAATCAAAGGAGCGCACACATGGTGAACTGCCTTTAGTAGATGACAGCAGATAGTTTTTAAGAATTTAATACAATTTTATGATGCTTTCGAAAGTTTTTGTGCACTTTGTATTATAAAAGGTTGTGCATTATCTTAGTGTTCGGATTAAAATTAACATATTTTTCACTCCATCTTTTTCTTTCTTTGGCGTACTTTTTGCATATAAACAGAACATGGAACGCGTCACCTAAGTCATTACACAAGTCACACTTTCTCTCGGCCAAAGCCAGTCCCTGCCACTTACCAGTGTCCACGGGGAGATGGTGATTGAATGTTCCAAATTCTGTCACTTTTCTTGAGCAAGAACATGTAGGGTTCGAGAGAAAATGAGACTTTAACAA
The DNA here is from genome assembly GCA_033807755.1 of Ellobium chinense. Classification (NCBI taxonomy): domain Eukaryota; kingdom Metazoa; phylum Mollusca; class Gastropoda; order Ellobiida; family Ellobiidae; genus Ellobium; species Ellobium chinense. Next base: position 259,300 of record JAWQUT010000265.1, read on the forward strand.
TTTTATAGAAATAGTAACTACTGGCCTCAATCTTACTTCTCCGGTCTTGGATAAAAACATCTTCCAATCGTCTCCTAAGCATGGTCCTGTACAGTTTTACATGTTGTAGATCAATTACATTTTGAAATTTTAAAAGGTATGTAAATCCCATTTCATTCAGCAGTAATTTTTATCTCTGCTACCTAGTTCGATACCCTGGGCAACATCTGAAGACGCTGTATCTATCTGGATCAATGTTGTTGTTGTTATTGATGGGGCTGCGTGTGCAGGTCTCTCGCCCTTCTGATCATTGTCATGAATGGGAGCGTTCGATTTCGCCATATCATAATCATTTCCCTACCTTCTTGTCTTTTGTTAACACTGAAAAAACGCTCAATCAGATACTATAAAGTCGATTTCGTCCACCATAACGTAATATCACCTCCATCATGAAACGGTATTTTCGTCCACATGAAGTGGTATTTTCGTCCATCATGAAGTGGTATCTTCGCCCATCATGAAGTGGTATCTTTGCGTTTCATGAAGTGGTATCTTCGTCCTTCATGAAGTGGTATTTTCGTCTTTCATGAAGTGGTATCTTCGTCCTTCATGAAGTGGTATCTTTGTTCACCATGAAGTGGTATCTTCGTATACCATGAAGTGATATCTAAAAGTTTGTTGCATTGCTATTGGGTGCTATATAAGTGTATGATATAGGCCTGAATTGTCAGGAAAGAGCAGGCCTCTCAGGGCTGTTTAGAAGGTAATACACAGTATTATGTATGACTGTATGTATGTATGTATGGAAGTATGTATGTACGTATGTATGTACGTATGTATGTATGTATGTATGTATGTATCTATCTATCTATCTATCTATCTATCTATCTATCTATCTGTCTGTCTGTCTGTCTGTCTGTCTGTCTATCTATCTATCTATCTATCTATCTATCTATCTATCTATCTGTCTGTCTGCCTGCCTGTCTGTCTGTCTCTCTGTATGTCTGTCTGTCTGTCTATCTGTCTGTCTGTCTGTCTGTCTGTCTGTCTGTCTGTCAGAGCATACACATTCAGGCAGGGTCCCAGTTGGATTAGACTAATGCTTTTGAGGGCAATGTTTTCAATACGCAATATAATCAACTGTTCTTATCTTAATCTACCATTCTCCAAAATGGAGTGAGCAAAGCGTTTGCTGGAGTGGCTGTGTTGATGCATATACACAGGCAATTACGTGGACAGGAAAAGAACTGCTGCCCTCGGATGTTTGCGTAGCTGATAGCGCACTTTTGTACTCTTATAGAATCTGACTTCAGGTCAATAAAACATTGTAATTTGCTATCCTCCTTTGTTAATGACGTTTAACAATTATATAACAGTTATGCGTATATAAATGTGCACTTAATGAATGCACGAAGGGAATAAATATAAAGAGATCCAGTTGGGAAATAGCAATGGAAATAATTGATAAATCGCCATATTCAGTCGCCCAGTAAACATGTGCATTAATGAGATTTAATCATAAATAAATGCCGTGTGAAGTCAGAGGGTAAGGTAACAACTGTGTTTTGAGATACGCTTTCCTATGCTTATCACATACAATAAACAAAACCACACACACTATGTAGCACTTTGATGCGCAAATTTGCAAGCAAAATGTACTGAATTGGAAAATCACAGTGCACACCGTAGTAAGGCACTATAATCTACAATGGAAGGGTAGTGGATCCCTTATAGTGTTATAGCAGCACCAAGTCTGAAGCCAGCATTGTATACACAGCCAGGTAATGGTTTTACTCATTTCCTTCTTCCCTCTCTTCTTTGCCGGGCTCCAAGGGTTGACATACACCCCCCCACTCCCCAAAGCCCACCCGTACCTCCATCCCACCTTACCTCCTCATCTCTACATCCACTCCACCTTCACCTCTACCTATTCTCCCCAACTCGCGATTCCAGTCTCAGAGAGCTTTCTCGTTTGTTCTTGCCTGATTTAGCCCAGTATTCCATGGCTTTGTCCATTCCTCGGTTCTGTTTGGTCTGGATTATGTTACACTGAAATCAGAGGGATCGCATTTCTTCAGCACCTCTGCCAAGGATGCTGGCGAAGGTGGCATAGCGGATGAGGTTCGTGACAAAATAGGGTGAAGGTGCAAAGTGAACTTAATCCAATGAGTGCCAAGAAATGAAGTGAAGCCTATATCTTCTAGTGCTCTTCTGAGCCGTTGGCAAGTTGTCATCAAAGTTGTCAATCAAAGAAATTGGAAGGATAAAGAGGGTTTTTGCACGTAGGCGTCTTCATCAACAAAACTCATTTGCCATCTCATTTTCAGCAACAGTTCTGACATTCTTTTAACCCTCCTTCCGTCCCCTTTTCAATCGTTTAAGTTTACGCCAATGGCAGGGCCATGACCACTAAATCCCCATAAATGGCGTGCCCTATTTTCTCGTTATTTGATGGGAGAAATCGCCTACTAATTCATTGTTATAGCTCCTTAATGGCTGTAGATTTCTTTAGACTAGATTCTATGGATGGATCAAAAGATAAAGGCGACTCTTCTGACTCGTTATAACGGCTTTAAGGATGAGGCTGGTATATTCACGTCAATAGCTCTGAAGCGGGCTAACAACAGACTGAAATAAAAGCGCGCTAATGCTAACAGTGAATTCGATAAAAGATTAATAAAGTGACATGTGATAACCTCTCACTGAAAAAGAATAAGTT
>JAWQUT010000265.1:262722-277516 GCA_033807755.1 Ellobium chinense
CTCCCCCCCCCTCCACCCCTCACCACCCACAACCATGCCCATCCTACCATCGAATGTCTTGCTTCCTTTTTCAAAAGCGATCCAGCTTTTGCGCAAACTTTCTTTCATAGGCTGGAATTTTTTTTTTAAATGCTTAATATTTATTGTTCTGCCGTCTTATGACAAAAAGGCGCATATTCAATGTGATTTATGGTGCAAATGCACTTCTTTTGTCATGTTGGAGAAAAGCCTGAAAGTAAAATGTGGGTGGGAAGAGGCACCGTTCATAAATGTAGATTTGGTTCGAAAATGAAGAGGAGTTATAATGGATCTATCACCTACAGGCACTGGACACTGTTTATCTTCTAGATTTCAAAGTCTGGTAGGAGAGAGGAAAAGGAAGGCTCATATCTTTGAAATATTGAGTCTGAGGTAATCGATATGAGCTGGACCACTGGCCTCTTCAGAACTGCTCACGGTAATTTATGGTCAAACATGCAAATTTCCGTCCTGAAAATTGGCACGCCTGATGATTAACCTCACCTTTAAGATGCTGACTACTTGCAAGGATGGCATTATCTGCTCACCTATTTTTTTTTAATTCCTGTAAAAGCTCCTGTCAAACTTCAATACCCAGGGTACAGCTGAGAGTTAACATTACTTTGGAAATACAATTCCTTAAAAGCAGACCTCCTACAGTCCACTTCACATATTATTACTTCTTACTTCTAATGTAAACTGCAGCTGCTGTCAGGATTTTTTAACCAGCTTTCACTACTTTTAAACATTTTTATGCATGAAATCGTTATACATATGAATCGGAGGAAATGTTATTGCTAAACCTGCTGCTATAGTTGGATTTACTCCAGACATGATCGCTTTATGACATGAAATGGGGATCCAGAGCCTTCTTGTGTCTAGGGTCCAGGGTCCAGGGTCCTGATCTTATTGTTATATAATGTCGTTGTGTAGTACAGTATTTGCCTTTTAATAGTGTATGATTTTCGGCCTAAAGGATGGTCATGCTGTGAAAATTCTGCAGTTTCTCAAACTGTTGTCTTCACACTGCTATGGCTGATGCCTTGATCCTTCAGTTTTTGGTTGTTCTTTTTTTTTTTCACCCAGGCTTCAAATCCAAATGTTCATATTCAGCTTTCAACTCTGCCAGTTTCCGATGTCGCGTCAGAAACATTGAAGGGACGCAACAGAATTAATTCTGATTAGTCAGGTGGGTACTGTTATTACCTCTCTTCGTGATATTATTATGACCATCGATTTCCCCTCTGCGCCTGTGTAAAAATCGTCCACCTCATTTTAGCATGTGAATGTCATGTTAATCCTTCTCTCCAGTCTTTTTTTCTCTTGATGTTGGTTTTCTTGTTGTTCTTGTTGTTGTTGTTGTTGTTGTTGTTGTTGTTGTTGTTGTTGTTGTTGTTGTTGTCATCGTTGCTGTTGTTGTTGTTATTGCTGTTGGTGGTGGTGGTGGTGGTGATGGTGGTGATGGTGGTGATGGGGGTTCATCTTCTTCTTCTTGAGAACATAACGTTAAATAGACTACCTCACTCAAAAAAAAAGAATGCCTGTCTTCCTAATACAGTAAGAACTTGACAACATGGCCAGTGACTGGAGTGGATATAACGTTAGACTGTCCGTGAACAGCTGCAGTATTAAGGCTAGTGATAATATAGGATCATACGATTGTACTGACAGATAGACCATCTTGAAGGTTGTTGATACCTATTCACAGGCCAAATTATTATTGTGTAGAATCCTATTGATCTGCTAATATATAAAATCCCCTCTTTTTGGGGGCCCTGCCAGCCAGTGTCAGGGTGCTCTTATATGTAAAAAGGTATGTGATCTAGATAAAGTATCCAAGTTTAAAGTTTCAGGTACAGTTGGAGTCTTACGAATATAAAAATGAAATATTAGCACGCAGCCTAATGAATAACTGGGGACCGGGTCAGAAGGAGAGGCGATTATCTTTGAGAAATGAGATTTGTGAAAAAATTTGGGCGTGACCTCCTTCATACACATTTTGTATAGGGGGCCGAAAAAAAAGAGAAAACAATAGGAGCCAATAGTCTTTAACAGGCAATGGGTTAAAAGAGTTACTGTGTTAAAAGAGTTACTGTTCCTTACATTCCCAATCACGGCCATTGGAACTCCAGCCTCGTAATCGACGAGCGAAATCAATGACAGTATCGATTTTTAGTTCGACAGTATCGCTTATGAGCGATTAATTTAGCACCTAGTGCTGGTCTTTCTGCCATCTTATGGCGGATGGTCGGGTAAGATGCTATAATTTATAGTGCATAATTATGCGGCTTTTTACCATAAAACGCAGTATTGTCTGGGATAACAATGGACTGGGTGTCTCTGGCTACACATTCTTGAGTATAAGGGATGGCATTTGAGTATCGATGCCGTATGTGATAAAAATAAAAGGTTTCAAGGTTTCAAAGGTTTCAAAGATTTCATTAGGCCATAGGCCAACATAATGCATTACGATACAATATTACATGAGTACAGTTACATGTATAAACGTTTCCCCTCTGCATTCATAAAGAAACTTAATCTTGACAAACTTTATTTTAAATAGTTTAGGTTTATAGTTGTAATATAAGTATTAATTACTGTTCTTAGTCGGTTGGCTTTCACATCGGTCGACAGCAGTTTAAAGCAGATTATTTGAAAAGCAATAGAAATATATTTGTGCAGTGGCTCAAAATCAGCTCTTGTCTTTCAATTTCCCAATCTTTATATTATTATTTCATTAAGTAAGTGAATTTCACGTAAAGGCACGTTAATAATTTACAATTTCAAATTTTCAGTTTATTTAATCGAACCCAGGTTACATAGTAACATTTGGGTAGTCAAACAATGATAATGCATTGCAACTACATAACTGCACATATACTGAATAAAGGACATGAAAATGAAGAACAAAACCCGGTACAACAATATTCTCCCGTTTGGAGGGTGATCACATAATCAACAATATGCCAGCTGAAAATAGAATTAGATGAAGTCTTACTGTCAGGTACATTTGAAATACGAACCAACTGCATGGACACAGTACCAACATTCTTCTCGCGTGTTTTTCATTTAGACTCATCACCACTCACCCACAGACCTGCGTTTCAAGTTTGTACTGTTGCTGCAACAAATTTCCTCTCGGCGTTAAGGCCGGAAGTGGATGATAACATCCTGGACAGTGTCCCGTTACCTTAGTAACGCTATTATTGGCTTTGCAAATACAGTAGAACCTTGGTATTTATCAAGCACGTTGATATTGGAAACACTTTCAGTGTCTTTGTGGGTTACAGACTCCTAATTGGATGAAAATTGGGTTTGATCATATACCTTACGAATTTAGTAAAAATGAGCCCTAGAATTGTGAACCTGCCTACGAAGTAGTTTTGTAAATTTAACCTAAAGTTTGGGTCATTTACTTCGGTTTCGGTGTGGCCTTCTATGCGGAGCATTTTTGTTAACTCTCTAGTGCCCAGGGTATCAGATCTGATACATTTCGTGGAACAAGGAAAAAGCAAACCAAGATCATCACCCCACCATAATAGTGTGAAGTCGCATGAGCGGGCATTAGCCTGGATATGAGACTTATAAACCGCATTATTATTATTATTATTATTATCATTTTGATGCTTTTTCCAGCATAGTGGATCCAGAAGTGATCCAAAAACTGGAACTCGGACTTTTTGTGCCATTGTAAATAGGGCTGGGCACTAGAGGGTTAAGGAAACTAGTAAACTTGTTTACGCCTTTCGATGTATCTGTTCGTAGCTCGAAAACGAAATGAAAGACCTTTATTTTAAACAGCATTTTTACTAAGCTCATTTTATGCTGCAAACTAGTAAAGAAGACTTAGAGATTGTGGACATTCTTGAAAGTGACCATAGGGAAAACAATTTATTGGCTCAAATAGGCAAACCGGAATAGGCCTCTGGATAAGGCCTCTGTAACCTCTAACAGGCTGTTAACGACACGTCCGGTGTTAAATGCTGGATTATTTCTGGTTCGATTCCCCCTACATCACTTTCTTTTCTTCTTCCATTTTCTCTCTGCATTTGTCTTTTTGAGCACTTCCCCCTTTATCCTACCTTGTGTGAGCATCTGTTTGCGTCTGCTCACTCCTTACTTCTGTTACTAAGTGCTCTGTTTCCACCTTGTGCTACACCTATTACGGGTAACCAAGTCTGCAGCATTTTGAGATCCCCTACACGGCAACGTGTAAATGAATGAAGAAAATCTGTAAATAAACCAGTCTGAGGGATAACATCATGGCCGTTGTTGCCACCCTCCATATTTGCCGGACTTACCTCCTAGTGACTTTTTCCACTTTCCCTGAAGTGAGACTTCATCAGACTGGAATGAGAATCGGGATTAGAGGAGATAAAGATGTTATTGCACATGGTGTATGACATGCTGATACACTAAAGGTGAATATGCGTGATAAAAATAATTTTCCTCTCTGAAAATTATTTATGATACCTATCAAGCCAATTACGCCAAAAAATCCCATTTTTTTTCCATCATTCTTTTACCGTGCACTTGAGTGATATGAAATAGTAAGGAGAGATAGAGTGACCGGGATTTGCTCTTACGTCTAGAATTATTCCCTTTCCCCGAACAACAGCGGCGTATGGCAAAAATAATGATGTCACTGAAGTTCCAGCGGGCATAGACACCTCTATCTGACAATGTACTTTTCAGCTTCCAACTAAGATTCTGGTCATCCAAATTCAAAAGTAAAGTTTGACCGAGTAAGCTAAGTAAGATATTCTGCATTTTTTTTTTTTTTTGCCTCAGCATGGTTTTGTTTGACACAGCTACTACTGACAGTGAAATTAAAAGATTCATACCGACTTGCTATCACCGTTTGCAGAGCATTGGCCGGACAGCTTGAATGTACGGCTAGAATATATTTGATGTAAGCTTATGGTCACCATAAATAAGAATTCGGACCTTGCATAATGTAACCCTGTGGGTTGTCTGGGGCAGGCAAAGGCATTATACAGACACTTGAAAGACTGTTTTATTTGAATAATAGGGTATCATGTAATTTAACATGGTCTGAAGGACGATTCGGCTTTCCTTTAAAGACTTTCATGGATGCTCATAGGTTTGGGAGAGGTGCTGAAATCATTCTGCCGACTCCCAGATTGACAACTTCGAAGATAGTTGAGGAATATAATACCAAAAGTAAATCTACGAGCCTTTAAAAGGCACAGTCAGGGACCTTTCGGGTCGCATTTCGTATATCAATTCCCTCACGACTTTCAGATAGCCTAGTGGCATAAAAATGACACTAAACTGCTCTTGACTTATTGTTCATGGGAAAATATGACAGTAAGTTTCATTGCCTATGGTTCTTTCACGTCCATAACAAAGCTAGTAACAAGATACGACATCAGAATTTGGATTTTGGACAGAGGCCTCTGGTGCATTGTATGTAGTGAAATGACATCGTGATCAGAGACAAACGAGAAGAAAAGATTATAATTATATGCGTTCCCCTATCGTAAATACTCGCACTCATATTATATTATTCAGAGAGCGAGCTAACCCATTTTAACATCTCCACTGGGGTGAGCAAAATGGAAATGCCTTTTTTTGTGTGTTTTATAAAGTAATGTCAGACTGCAATGCTTTTGAAAATCTTTAAACATTTAGAGGGATAAGCAACGAAGTCTACACGGCTGGCTGACATACAAAGCAAACAAAGCTTCAAAGAACATGAAAGAGCATTATTATACATCATGTAGAACTACGGGATTGATTGCCATTCTAGAGGGGACAATGGGCTTGACGGCCCTGAAAGACCCATTGCGTAAACAGCGTTGATGAGATAAAATAATAAGTACTCCTTTTTTTTTAATACTTTTTTATTGTGCAGTCGTCTTTTATGTGGAGGGCAAAGCAAAACAAATAATGTTCTGACTCATCACTATCAAAATGAGACTTCATCTGAGGGCTGTTAAAAATTACATGGATGTTAATGACATTAATTATTTTCTTTAACAAGCGGTTCTATTCCACAGAATGACGTCCCGAATTTAAAGACCATTTACACAGTATGATTTTGAAAGATGCGTTTCCCAGGTACGTTTCTATCGCATAGGTCGTCCTGGTTGCTTGTCTGCTATCTACAATACATTTGTGAAAAAGACAGTTAAAAATAGCAGTTGTGAAGTTACTCATTTCTCGTCACACAACATAATCTAGTTTGTTAACGCCGCCCTGCCTCCAACGACTTGAAAGCTCAGTGCTTTTAATGAATGAGGAACATAGTGAAATAGTATATCCATATGATCTTTTCAGTTTAACCATAATAATGTCATCTCTTATAGATATATCCGACTTCATTAAATGAAAAGATTTTCTTGTGGGATTTCCTTATGAAAGTACACGTGGACTAGAGATAGCAGAATCGCCGTTCTAGCATTTGATTTATGGGTGTCACATTATCTGAAGAGGAGCTGAGACTGTTTGGTGTTACTGTCGCTTTCGGTTCTTTTGTGATGATTTTGTCCTTCCTCAAGACCCCACCAAATCTACCAGCTTGGGTCTTCTCTGTTTTGCCATAATGTATTTTGAGCACAGTTCTTGGCCAGTATTATTTTCCTCAGAGTTCCACCAGTCATCTCCTTTCTCTCCAGGCGCATTTTATAAGGTTTGTGACACCTATATAATAATTAGAGGGACAAATCACTGATTGTGTACAACCCAATTGATCCGCTAATATATAAAATCCCTCTTTTTGGGGGGGCCCTGGCAGCCAGTGTCAGAGTGTAGAAATGTATAAAATGACCTGAGATCTAAATAAAGCATCCAGTTTTAAAGTTTCAGGTACAGTTTGAGCCTTCTAGATAAAAAAAAAAAATAAAGTGTGTAGGCCTATGTATTCGCACGTGGTCAAAATCAGCCAAATGCAAAATTGGGGACCAAATCAGAATTCGAGGTGACCTTTTTCGAAAGACATTTGTGAAAAATTTTGGGCGTTAACCCCCCTTTTTCTTCCCGTTAAAAGATCGGGCAAAAGAAGTGCTTTAACCTCCATGGAAGAAATTTCCCGAAATCACAGGGGTATATGTAGAATAACACAAAATATTAATAAGGTTAAAAGAAGAAAAAACAATAGGCGTCAAAGACCTATACAGTGTTCCCAGTTAGTCCTATCCCCGTCAGTCGTCTTCCTTCTCGCAAGGTGCATTGTAGGTTACAGGCCTGTAATTGTACTTTCACTATTGGGTCCTACTACTACTAAAGGGTTATATTTCATCTCTCCTTTAACCTCTTTTGGCATGCCCTGCTTCCAGTAATAAGGGCTCCAAGGGGGGAAATTTTGATATCATGGGTAATTGTGTCCATTTTACTTTATTTTGCCAGGCACTATTTAGCCCTGGGCTGGAACTGCCAGGTCAAGGGTGTGCTCAGGCGGAAGAGGAGGGGTTTGGCATTGACCAGTGGAAAATGTAGGCTCTGTTTACAAATAGCAACCAAGCTCAAAATTTCAATGGGCTTGCTAGGGTTGGGTAAGTCTTAAAATTTGGGCCACATAATCAGCTTCAATCTGGTATGGGTCTAGGTGAAAGCCAAAACTTTGGGTTCAGAGGGCAGCTCAAAATGTTAATATAGCCCATAGAGGAAGAAAGGGTCCAATACCATTACAGGTCTGTAACCTGTACGCAGTGTCCCCAGTTAGTCCTATCCTAGAGAGTCATCGCCCTTCGCCCAAGATGCATATTTAGGTCTTTGACACCTATTGTTTTTTCTTCTTTTGGCCATATTAACATTTTGTGTTATTCTACATATACCACTGTGATTTGGGGAAATTTCTTCCATGGAGGTTAACGTACTTCTTTTGCCCGATCTTTTAACGGGAAGAAAAAGGTGGGTCAACACCCAAAATTTTCCAGTCTTTCGAAAAAGATCACCTCAAATTCTGATNCAATTTTTCATTTGGCAGGTTTTGACCGCATGCGAATACATAGGCCTACACATTTTATTTTTCTATCTAGAAGGCTCAAAGTTTCCCTAAAACTCTAAAATTGGATGCTTTATTTAGATCACAGGTCATTTTACACATTTCTACACATTAACGCTGGCTGGCAGGGCTCCAAAAAAGGGGGATTTTATAGATTAGCGGATTAATTGGGTTGTACACAATGAGTGATTTGCCCCTCTAATAGGTGTCACAAACCTTGATGCAGTGTCCCAGTTTTAGTTTTATCTTTCCTGAGCTTCATGCAACCAAAATTTGCCCATCCTCTTAGGTCCATCCCTTTTAGACATTCATTGTTGATCATGATGCCGTCTCTGAGAATCAGGGTTTGTGTACGCGATGAGTCGAGCTACAGTCATCAAATTAATTGCCATCGAACAAACACCACAGACACGGGACACTTGAGCTGTGGTACAATCCTGCTATAGAACAGCTCATGACTATCATTATATCAGTCACATGATCCTTTCCTTACATTAGTGAAGAACTAGACCGTGTAGTCATTCACAAAGCCTGGAGCAATCTATTAAGTCATTTATCATTCTTCTGTGAAGACACGGAGCGAGAACATCAATAACGCTAGTAAGCGTCCATCTATGTTTCTCTCAATGGAACACTTTGCGAATTCATATCGGGTGGTGCAAAGAAAAATTTTACTTAATTTTTAAACTTTAATGAATGCAATATTTCATATCAAAAATTCATTGTTCATTGTTCATTGTTCAGGGTTTGCAACATCACTGCACTCCGGGCAACCCTATAGGTGCTCCGTTCCCCGATCCAGGATCCAGCGAAGAGTCCATCTACTGATAGTTCCCACAGTTATTTGATTGCGCGCCTTTCGCTCCCTTCCAGACAGTTTGCATTGTCTGCCTTCCCCTTTCTTTATTCCCATTGCTATCATCCGTTGTAGGTGGTGGTAATCTTCCCATTCCCTCTCATCATCCTCCGTCAACTTCCTCATCAGATCTTTCAAAATGTCCTCTTTGTCGTGTTTGATCTGGCCAGAGATCCTGGCATTCCCAGCCAGTCTGTCTGCTAGTTCGTTCCCTCTGACCCCAGAGTGTCCAGGTGAATAAATCCAGGTCACCGATCTGACCTCTGTTGCTTTCAGGCTCTGAACCCATTCATTTCTTAGGCGGCGAGTTTCTACTCTGCGCAGAATGCTCTGAGAGTCCGTCACAACCACGACATGTGTGCTTTGTGCTTTATTCCTCTCCAACCATTTCATTGCCGCTGTGATAGCCTCTACCTCCATTCTCATACTGGAAGTAGTGATACTGTATGCTCCAGCTTCTGTGTGTGTGACTCTGTTTCTCACACACACCAGGAAACCCCAACCACTCTTCTTGTTTCTTTGAACGCAGCCATCAGTATAGATGACAGGGTCTCCTGGCTTGGAATTCGCCTCTATGAGTTCCCGGACGCAAGTTTCTGCCGTGCTGCCGGAGCCTCCCTGTACTCTCTGCCCATTGTGATCAAAACCTTGGTGAGGTCCCTGCTGGCGACATCCAGTTCAACCCATTCTTTTCCTCGTGCAATGTCTTCAATATCACATACCAGTTTCAGTGAGTTTTCGGCTTCAGCCATCCATGATCGGTCTCGTTTGATACGTGCTCCCCTGTTATCATTCAATGCCTGATGCAGAGGATGATCTTCCTTTTCCAAGACTCCCAGATACATTTTTGCTTGAGCCAGCTTGTGTCTTACTTTTATACTGGGCAGACCTAACAGATATCTCATGCATATAGTAGGGGTATCTCGTGTGCATCCCAACACCACTCTCATTGCCTCATTCTGGACACGCTCCAACTTTTCAATCTGTGCCGTGGCCAAAGTTAGACACCCCAGGCCATAGTCAATCCTGGACAAGACGACAAGCTGCATTAGTAGGAAGAGGACACTCTGTTGTATGAACGCATTCGCCATTGCCTTTACCGCATTCACGCCTTTCTTGGATTTACTGACAATGCGGTCCACATGCCTGCCATAGGACAGTGATCTATCAAGAGTCACTCCAAGATACTTGAGTTCTGATCCTCTCTCAATTATCGCATAGTCCATTGTGATCGGAGGAACCACATCGCTGACAATCCTGTTGCTCAGTGAACACCACAAGACCTGCGCCTTTGATGGATTGGTAACTGCCTTGTTTTCCTGGCACCACTTGGGGATGTCATCCAGCCTGGTTTGCAGTCCTCGTGCCATCATGTGTCTGTCCTTGCCACGTACATACGCAGTAACGTCATCTGCAAAGGTTAGCGTTCTCCCAGGACCATTAGTACCCGCTGCAGCTACCTTTGCGGTGTAAATATTGAACAGAACAGGTGATAATGGAGACCCTTGAGGCAGACCTGGTGCTATGACCTGGGGATCTGACACCCATGTTCCCAGCTTCAGTGCCACTTTTCGAGCCAGCAATGCTTCTGCAATCCATCTCACTAACCAGACGTCTACGTCAAACTCCATTAGGTGGTAGATTAACTGGTCAAAGTCAACTCTGTTGTAGGCATCCTCCAGATCGACAGCGGCTATAACTGTCTCTTCTTTCCTTTGGAATCCCTCGTACACATCGTATGCCAGGACAGATACGTTGGTAGTAGTGTCCCTCCCTGGCCTATAGCTGCCGAGTCCATTAAGCAAAAGATGTGAACCTTCCAGATGTTCTGCCACCTTTCTGGCCACCAGTTTTTCGAGGACCTTTCCATAAAAGTATTCTGCTTCGTGATGATTCGGTAACCATTAAGCATGGAGTGATCCTTTCCCGGTTTAGGTAGAGGAGTAAGATAACTGTGCAGCCACTCCTCAGGGATTTGGCCGGTTCGTAAGCTCTCATAGTACTCCGCAACAACGTGCTCATCAAAAATTCAATAGTAATATTGTATAGTATATTGTATAGTATACTCAAAAATACTGATCCATGATCATAACCCCCTAGCATTCAGTCGCGGCTTTGTTCTTGTTCGGCTTCCATCCAGTCGAGACCTCCATCCCTCGTAGAAAATGGCCTCCGTTCTCGATCAACAAGTCAGCCCTAACGCAGCCCCGTGCAATTTTGCCACTCGCAGAGATTTTCCCTTTACGGTAGGGTAAATGTAGCTTTACAAAAAGCCATTTTTCTCTGTGGAGAAGAAATAGTTTATCGTAAGTTGGTGGGGAAAATCGTGACATGTGGAAAAAAAATTGTTTTAAATGCCTGCCTCTTTTTCTTTTCATAGTAGAAGCAAAGGATGCCTTTCCCACTAAATTTGCATCAGTGTCTTACATACGGAAATGTAGGGGGAAAAAAATCACTTTCGGTTAGGTGGAAAAGCACATAACATGAGGGGCAACACTAAACTCCTAGCTAGCGTGCATTGTAAGTTTCTGACCATCGCAGAACGAATTCCACTGTATGTCATACTTAGATTTCTCCGTTTACCGTATATAGATTCACTACAATCTTTAACGTATTAAGCTGTATTTGCAATCGTATTAGCATTGTGCTTAATGTGTCATTAGGGAGCATGTGCTGGTATCTTGGCTTTACAATTTCATTTGTTCTTTGCGTGGCAGTGACAAATGCGACTCTCAACTACAGAGGTATGTACAACATGTTTCCTTTTCAGTGATGGTGATGCTGGTGGTGGTGGTGTTGTTTACCTGGTTATATCTTAAATCAAACGAAGGGTTACAAATGATCCGAAACTTCAAGCATATTTTCATGATCTTATACTTATGTCTATCACACCATCTTTCAGTAATGTCCATATAATGAATATGATGTGATTGATTGTTATTCTTTCACTCACTTACTCATTCACTCACTCACTCACTCACTCACTCACTCACTCACTCACTCACTCAATCACTCACTCACTCACTCACCACTCACCCACCCACCGACCCACTCACTCACTCACTCACTCACTCACTCACTCACTCACTCACTCACTTCACTCACTCACTCACTCACTCACTCACTCACTCACTCACTCACCCACTCACTCACTCAGGCTTCAGTTACCCATTTACATTGTGCCACTGATGATAAGATACTCAAACATTTGCACAAAACATTAGTATAAAACATTAATTATGACAGATTGGTGATTTCTAACTTGTCTTTTTAGAAAACTGTTCCTGTTCTTGTGACGCCACGCAGAGAAGTCGCAGCAACTGCATACACACTAATCAGGACAAGAACAATGGCAACTATGCGGCCTCTCACCTGAACTTGATGGTTGAAGTCACGCTGCGTGTTCTTTTTTCCCTCAAATTCACCTTTGTAGGGATCATCTACGATAATAGTGCTGGTGAGACAGTGGGTGNGGGTGGGTGAGTGGCTGCTTGCTTGCTTGCTTGCTTGCTTGCTTGCTTGCTTGCTTGCTTGCTTGCTTGCTTGATTGCTTGCTTGCTTGCTTGCTTGATTGGTCTGTCGGTTGATCGGTTGGGTTGATTGAACGGTCGATTGGTTGCTTGCTTGCGTGCATAATTGCCCGCTTGCGTGTTTGTTTGCATCTTTGGTTGAACACCGTAAAATCGGCTGGTCCACTTGGTCATTTAGGTGATAAATTATTGACAGCCTCATAACAGCCTTAATGGTGATGCAGTGCGCTCAAACTGGCTCGATAATTCTATACCTAGGAACAGCCGTTCAAAAGCTGTTCGTGTCCATGTTCTTTAATGACTGAACCTGAGAAAAATTAAATAAAACATGTATATTAATACTTAACATGTATAGCTTTATAATGAATATTTACAGATAGTAATTATGAATAATTCCTTTAATATTTTTTCCTTTAAATTAGGGTCAGACTGCAATGCTTTTGAAAATGGTTAACAGTGGGAAATGGTTTTAATTTCTGACATCACAAAAGTTTTAATTTTAGACACTGTTTCATAATATCATAATTCATAAATTTGGGATGAAAGCCATTATGAAGGCCGTTTTTCGTTTCGCCTGAAACTAAAATCCTAACTTTAAGTTTTTACAGCTCCACAGCTAAGATCTGTCGTGCCTCGCCTCTCAGAACACGCCATCAAGGTTTTGACGTACTCGGCCGATGACTTTCTAACAGACGATGTTGTTCTCATGAAGCAGTACTTGAGTATGATGACGGAGACCTCAAAGACAAAAGCCACTCTCATGCTGTCAACGGACATGAACAAAGTTGTTGCTGTATTCAGATACGTGAGTACCGTTGTTGAAAGCGTATACTTGATCTGAGCTTAAAAGCTATTTTAGATGAACTGATCTGGATCTAAACTGTGACCATTTTTTGGGGGTGTTTATCTGAACTTTAATTTTCTACCTAAATTTCATGTTTATTCACATCTACCTTGAAAATCAGAACCGTTTTCAAAAGCCAAGGAGAACTGATCTTATCTGAAACTTACTCATGTTTCATGGAATTGAGCTAAACTCTTATGGGTTTTTCCCTTTTGTGGATTGAACTTGACCTGAACTGACTTATTTGGTGAACTTGCCCAACCCTGATGGTAGTTTTTCTTCTTCTTTTCGTGTGTCCTTCTTTCCTTGCACTTTCGCTTACTATCATCTAGTTCTAATATTTCTTTCGATTGCCCGTTCGTTATCGTCACCCCATCACTTTTGTCAGATTAATGCACGTCCTACTTGTCCTTCATCATTTCAGGGTTTTGTTTTAAGAATCTAGAGATTTCTTCCGTCTTCCAGACCTTCTCTCCTTCCATTTCGTCCTTAATGTTCATTCACCATCAAACCACAGCCATGCTGCAGCTGCTGCCACTGCTGCTGCTCCTCTTCTTCCTCTTCCTCTTCCTCTTCCTCTTCCTCTTCCTCCACCTCTTCCTCCTCCTCCTCCTCCTCCTCCTCCTCCTCCTCCTCCTCCTCCTCCTCCTNCCTCCTCCTCCTCCTACTTTAATAGATGCAAAGAGTGCCTGAAGTGGCGAAAAGATATGAACTGCAGTGTAACTGCACTATTCTTGTTTCTGTTTGTTCAGTTTTCCAGATACAAAGCCTTCATGGGACACCAAAGCGGCATCGAACACTACACCAAGTGGCTGACATGGGGACTCTGTGACTGTGCTCTTCAAATGCTAGAGAAAGAGCTGGTACACTTCTACAATGTGGCAGCCATCACATTCGATACGGGAATCGACATTCACAAAGACAATCCAGCTCAGTCGGTAAGCGGACTGCTATTTCTTGATCTCTTTCGTTTATTTTCTCATTCTTTGCCTCATTACTTTTTTTCTGCCCTCTAACCAAATCTTTTTTTTCTCCATACTAAGTCCTTCAGTCTTTATTTCATTCCTTTCTTCCTTCCTTCCGTTGTTCCACCGTGGGGATGAGGTTTCAAGACTGGTTGAACATGGCTGGGTTGGTTCGTCGATTGGTCGGCCGGACGGCTGTCGACTGGTTGAATGATTGGTTTAGAGATGGATGGATGGATGGATGGATGGATGGATGGATGGATGGATAAATAAAATGCACGAACAGGTTCGTCACTGAATGACTGTGCTTCACAGCCCAACGTCCTTCAAAATAATTGTTTTACTTCGCGAAGAATCCTGGGAAGTCTTTCTCCCTCTGTCTCTCTCTCTCTCTCTCTCTCTCTCTCTCTCTCTCTCTCTCTCTTTCTCTCTCTCTCTCGCTCTCTCTATCTCTCTCTCAACCACCTTCTACACACACACACACAAAAACGCACACAAACCCACACACAAACGTACACAGACACACACACACACACACACACACACACACACACACACACACACACACACACACACACACACACACACACACACACACACACACACACACAC
>JAWQUT010000265.1:280752-294403 GCA_033807755.1 Ellobium chinense
AAATGGATGACAATAGTTATGCTTATTACCTACCCGACTTGAGCAAACTACTGAGTGTGACAGGCTATGGAAGAAACCGTCTCTTTTTTAAGTACCGTGGAGCACGGATAATACGTACATCCAGAGACTAACCACACGCCTGCTTATTAACCGAAGTACTTAATAATCATATACATGCCTCTATGAAGATGAGATGTGCAGAAGACTGAACTTGTGATACAAAAGGGAAAAACTAACTGGTTTTTCTGGCTAATCTGTATGTTTTTTGTTAAAAGTATTAAGAGTTGAAGTAAATTTTTAATGTTGCTTGTTGTTGTTGTTGTTGTCGTTGTTGTTGTTGTTGTTGTTGTTGTTGTTGTTGTTGTTGTTGTTGTTGTTGTTGACGATGATGATGATGATGATGATGATGATGACGACGATGGTGATAGTGGGGGTGGTGATGAAGTGTTTTAAATGAAATGTTCAATCACGAAATGTCGATCATCTTTTGAACAAAAGTCATTTTGTATTTTTCAAAAGTTTTGTGTGAAACCTACATATAATTTCAATGATGATGATGATGATGATGACGATGATGATCGATAGATTCACCATGATGGAGCCAGCTGACGGCCAGTGGGGTATTATCCAGCCGGATGGAAACTGGACTGGTGTGGTGGGGAATCTGCAGAAATTTGTAAGTAGCCGTGAAAAGTAATATGGTTAAACTTACATAAAACGATGGAATCATGGACAAACGATTTTTCAGATTTTTTTTTTAGAGCAAGGTCATTTTGTTTTAGTGAACTGGAAAGAAGTGCAAAAGAATGTTAGCGTTACTTCCCTTCAATGTGATTTGAGAAGAAAAGAGGTAGCTATAGCGTTATAGAACTATGCCGAAGTATCATTATTACGTGAAGTAGCTATGTATGCAAAGACATTTGTTTGTAAATCAGGTCCACTGCCTTTAGTCATGTTAAATACATAAATCCACTGATGTTGGCTCTCGGCAACGATGGCAAAAGATATGGTGATGATAGTGGTTAAACTTATAGAGGCTATGATGAAGAATCATAATACAGTAATGATTGGCCTAGTGGACATAATACACAGAGTAGCACAGCAGTAATATCACGGTCGTGTTGAAAGTAATAGTAGTCGTCGTTGCAGTAATTGTACGCTTAATAGGTTCCAATTATATCGCAGTAGTAGTGGTGGTGGTAATGTTTAGTAGCTTATGATAACAAAGGTAGTGTTGGTGATAGTGATAAAAAGAATATTATGGACGAAGAAGTTAAAAAAAAAAGTTGTAGAAATAACTGTGGAGATAGGGAAAAACAGAATTGTTGGCAGTCTATGACTTGGAGATAAAGCGGGGTAGATGAGGAGGGAGACAGTGATTATAAAAAGCAAGGTTGCTATAACATCCTGTCCTGGTGCAAACTTATAAAGCACGTAACCGTAAGAGAATGTTATAACCTTTTTTTTTTTTTGCTCGCCTTGTTCTCATTATTTCCCTCCCCCTCCCTCCACCTCAAAAACATAAATGGCGATCTGGTCAGGAGATGAAAGTCACGGGTGATATTGTTATCTACCTATATGCATAATGACATAATTATTGTCTTAAGTGATGAAGGCAATGAAAATGATCTGCATGCAAAGTCTCATTGTATATCACTGAATGCGTGTAAGGACTGAATGATTACCAGTGAAAGTGAGTGGTACATATTATTGTTAAATGTAAAATGTACGAGAACGCTGTGAATGCACGTGAATGTAACAATGCATTGTGAACAAGTATGAAGTTAGTAGTTGTAGTGCTTAAAATGTCCATGTGCTGTCCCGTTGCATATTGTATGTTGCCCATGTATCTAGTCTGTAGTCTGGGCTTATTCCTAATAAACATGTTAAACTCGTTAAACTTTTTGATCAGGTAACGATTGCACTGTTCAAAAAATGTCACCGTAATGATTCGGTGAACTATAGTGAAAAAGATGCCAATAACTTACTCAAGTAAAATTTTACGCCAATGTCGTAAAATCTTTGCCACAAATTATCAATATTCCATCGTAATCTTATGATATGGGTATATGACATGCAATATATCCTTAATTATATTAATAATAACTTACCGCAATTTTAGCGGGTTTTAATGTTTGCTCTATCACCCAGGAAATCGACTTTTCAGTAGCCCCTCTTATGAACACCAATGAACGTGATGATGTCATGGACTCCACCTTTCCCTACTATTTCGACAGAGTCGGCGTCTTATACAAGACTCCTGACCCTCGGAAGAGTTTGTGGAAAACTTACCTTCATCCTTTAAAATTGGAGGTGAGTATTATAATAAAATATCGTCATGCTCACTCCATGTTCGCCTAAGTCATTTTTTGAGGTTTTGAGAAATTTAGCTCTCTCCGCTTATGCTTAAAGCAAAAGAACGAGACAGATGTAGTTTAGCTTCTAATATTGGGATATAATAAGGAGTCAACATTCTACATTTGTTTAAATTAGAACAAGAAGATAAATGATGGAAGATCATAGTAATACAAAGAATTCAAACCATTAAGAAAATGACTTAAGCACACGTGGCTTGAACGTGACGATAATGCTTATGATTGTGCTTCGTTATTTCATTGGTGATGATCTTTTTCTAGTAATAGTGATATTAACAAATGACCTGCTGAAGTTGGTGTTGTCGCTACTGCTGGTTAAAAAAAAAAATCGGCGCTGTATTCATTTAGCAGGGAAAGCCGAGACTCTGCCATTTAAATTATCGTCACGCTCACTCCACATTTGCCTAAATCATTTTTGTGATGATCAGAGTTGGTTATATTATTAGCTTCTATTTATCTTCTTTTTCCTATTAAAACAGTCTAGAGTTTAACTTGTTATTTTATCCTAATTTTACACGCTAAACCTCGTCTGCCTCACTGTTTTGCTGTGAGCGACACGTTGAAAGAGCTCAGTTTGTCAAAACCTCAAAAAAACGACTTAGGCAAAAGTGGAATGGGTGTGATGGTGTGGCCCCTAACGTTCTACCACTGTGCCGCACGGGAAGTCCACTCTCGAGTCCTTTTAAGAGATTGTATCTTCCTTTGTTTCGACATAGATGTACGGTTTTCAATAACAAGTTTAACAACAAGTTTAACAAGTTATTATAACAAAGCTCAGGCCCCACATGTGGCATATGAGCAACCATTGACAAAAACCAAATGACGGGACAGATTGTACATTAATAATATTAATCAGTCATATCAATTACTAATCTATGCTTATCAATCAGTCAACTATTCAGGCATTCTTTCAATCGTAGAAGAAGACATCGAATCATCCAGTCAACCAGCCAATAGCTATTATGCATAATCAATCGCCCATAAATCATCCAGCAAGAAATCAACCAATCAATCAGTCAGTCCTTCAATCAACCAACCAACCAATCAATCAACCAACCAATCAACCAATCAATCAAACAACCACCGACCAATCAACCAACCAACCAATCAATCATTCAATCCCCCAACAATCAATCTATCAACCAACCAACCAATCAGTCAATCAACCAATCAGTCGACCAACAGATCAATCAATCAATCAATCAATCAATCAATCAATCAATCAATCAATCAATCAATCAATCAATCAATCAACATATTCACTAACCAACCGTTCCATCCATCAATCAGTCGACCAATCATAATAATTATAATCATATCCTTCCATCAATCAGTCCTGTGACTAATGTCAGCCGGTCAGCCAACCAGTCAATATACAATAGCCAGTTGTACTAGTATGGAACCACCGGAAGATTACTATATTTGCATCAGTTGCTCTTTTCAATTATTATTTTTATAAACATAGAAAGGGCCTTAAAACAACCCCAGGACTGTATCCTTGGGGAGTTGAGAAGGGTGGGGGAGCTGTGCGAGTGGAGGGATACATTTTGGTCGGTGCGGAGCCGTCTTGGAGATAAGACTGACGGTGGTGATACTGATTATGGTGGGTGCAGAGCTGGAGGTGACCAGTTTGTCAGACAAAAGTTTACAGCGATTGAAGAAGGTTTCAAGATGTGTAGTTATTCTTCACAAAAATCTAGAAAATCTAGTTTGAGTTCAGCCCCGAAAAGCCAAGCCCAGACGAGAGTATGACCAATACCCGGCCAACACATTGTGACTTGCCAATCAGTGGACGAGGGAGCGGATCTGGGCTAGTGAAAGACCAGAAAGACAGTGACACAGCCAAAGGTCGAGCACCCTCTTGTGAACCCCCTTGGATCCGTAAAGAGGCCAATCGACCAGTGGGGTCACTTTGCCCAAGCCGACAGCGAATAAAGCCACGCAAGTCATTAGTAATATTCAAAGCTTTGAGCAATTTTTTTCTGCGTTTTCCAAGAGTATGATGCTTGGTCCAGTGTATTGGTGGGGCTTTGGGAGATACAGAAGGGTGATCACACAAGGGATAATGGGCAGAGCCGATGATCAAGGCAAGCTGAATTTTGACACCTTTGGGCCAGAACAACAGCGGGGGGAATATATTTCAGCCGACTTAGTTTTTATAAACATATTTTGCGGGCTGAGGTATTGAATAGAACACACACACACACACACACACACACACACACACACACACACACACACACACACACACACACACACACACACACACACACACACACACACNACACACACACACACACACACACACACACACACACACACACACACATACACACACACACACACATGCTCATACGCACAAGCAAACATCCCACCCTCAAAGTGGATAGTGCGTTCCTCGACCATAGTGTGCCGAGGCTCAGCTTTTCTGTCAAAATTTAAGAGGAATTGAGGTTAGAATATGAACAGGGAGGATTTGGGGCTTCAGCCCAACCATTCCTTAATGTCTAAAAGCTTAACTTACAGACAAAACATATTGTTGTGCATTTTCGGAGTAGGAATGAGAAAATATAGACTAGTGCGGCACTGATTGGCGATCTTTGTTGTTTGAAACGTCGAACAAAGTTCTTATTGTAACTAAAGGCATGTGGATCTGTTTTCATTACATCACTCATTGTGGGCTCTTCCTGTCTTGGAAACAGTTATGTCTTCACTCCTGCATTAATTATATTTAGTGCAAATGCTTGAATTAATGTCAGTCAAACTTTCAGTGCATTTTCAATTTCAACAGCGGTCTTGAACATGTGTTTTTCACACGTCTTGCACGATCTTGGCACCAACCCACATTCCTCATAGTTATTCTACGACTTTATTTTCTTCTGTCTAGGTGTTTCTATGCATAGCTGGATCTTTGGTGAGCGGAGTTATAGTGTATGTCGTGCTCGGAATGGCCTCGACCAATGCTAGACAGAGACAAGGGCAGCGAGATAGGCGAGTGAGAGCCTCGATAAAAGAGGCGAAATGTCAAACAGGGCACCTGATGTCATCGTTTATTCAACAAGGTAAGAAGTCACATGTAAATAAATGGGCAGATTCATAATCCCACCCTCTCCCTCACAATATAATAATAAGAAGAAGAAGAAGAATGATAATAATAATAATGTGGTTTATAAGTCTCGTATCCAGGCTAGTGACCGTTCACACGACTTCACACTATTACTATCCCAGGAGGCCAGATTACTCTCGCACTTCCTCAACTCCCTGGAAAGTATACAATGCAGCTGCCATTTGGAGGCGCTAATCACTAGCATTCTGACAATATCTTTCACTGCGGATAGCTAGGTACCCATTTTACAGACGGGTGAACTGAGAAAAATCTGAATGAAATACTTTCCCGAGGAACTTACACCACGACCGCGAGCGGGAACTGAACCCACGACCTTTAGATCTTAACTACAATGCCACAAAAATTTGGCCTCGTTGCTGTAGAACGAGGCTTCTCCTTTCTAGCAGTCTTTTGCACTGCATATGTTGACACTATTTTGAACCACATACACTATGTAATGTAACTGTCGTCGGGCCCCGATTTCTATTGAAGCTCGAGGATATGAAATGCCAGGGATCAGGACCGCATTGTAAGCTTACATATGCGCCTTTTTTTCGACTGGAAATCGTGATTCTGCACCATTTGCTCTCCAGATGGATTATTTTTTTTAAAACAAACAAGCTAGTCACTCCTCTTGCAACAGAGTGAATCAGCTGATAAGAAAAAAAAGGAAATCATGTGTGAATGGGTTACAGACACCTGTTTCCAACCATTTGTGCCTTCTGTCTCGAGATAACCATGTTATCCAGCTTTGTCTTTGCGTGCAGATTCCTACAAACAGACAGACAGACAGACACACACACACACACACACACACACACACACACACATACACACACACATATATATACACACACATTAGCATACACTCATGCATACGCATGCTCAAACACGGCGCGCGCCCACACACACACACACACACACACACACACACACACACACACACACACACACACACACGCCTGTGAGCACATCCTTTTTTAATGGCATGACTCGTGTAACACAGTATACATGTGTATTTGTATTATATCATCACTAGTCAAAGCACCCGCAACTTTGCGGCGTTATCGTGCGAAACAAACGACCAAACTACATCTACAACATTAACACCGATCCTCTTTTTCTAATTATTATGTTCACACATGTCATTGTGTGTAAACATATCGGCCAAACTGAAAAAAGAAAAACGCAAAAAATAATTTTTCTTAAGGCCAGCCTCTCTAAAAACCCGCCATATTTGAGGAATTCGGTCTCGAAACACCAATAACTTGATCAACCATCAACCATCAGACCCATAACTTGATCAATGGAAATGAGGAATCCCTCCGAAAAGAAAGGAAGAAAAATTCACTTGGAAGGGTTAGTGTGACCGGGATTATAGGTTGCAGCCGCGATAATACGCTTAGTTATAACAATGAATAAAATTCGGGTTTCGGAATCTGGCGCGGGATTTTAGCCGAAAAGCATTCAAGCAGAAGGATTTATGTGGGAAATTACTGTATTATCTTCTTCCTACTCAGCGAAAGTAAAAGACGTCATAGGGCATTAATCTCTTTTTTTTTTTCAAAGAATGATTCTTCTAACTGTCGGCCTATTCTTGCTACGACAGTAGACAACGGTTAAAACGAACTCACCGGAACTCACTGGAAGTAGAAGATAGGAAAGAGCATTAATCATTTTTTTTTTTCAAAGAATAACTTTTTCAACACTCGGCCTACTCGTACTACGACAGTAGACAATGATTAAATCGAAATTCCCGGGACCAGAGTCATATTTCCGGCTTAAACAGAGTTTCGGTTTAGACTGAGATACCTAAAAAACGGAAAATAAACGGAGTTTCTTGATTCTCTTCTTTTTTAAGCGGTGTTCGGTTTAACCGTCTTCGTTTTAACCATTGTCTACTGTATATCTCTCCAATTCAGGACAATCAAGATTGCCAGTGTCTGAATCTATGCGCGTGTTCCTGTCTTTCTGGTGGATTTTCAACATCATCTTAGTTGCAGTCTATAAGGGAAACCTGACCGCCTTCCTACTGGTGCCAGTGGATGACGTGCCATTTACTAACCTGGAAGAGCTTGCCAATCAAGAGGAATACAAGTGGGGGGCTACGGCAAGCACAGTGGTGGCACGAGTTTTACAGGTGTCTGGATCGCCTTTGTATCCTTCTTAAAGCAAAGTTGCATCGTTCTGCAGACCATGTTAAATCATACGATACCCTTTTTTCCAATAAAGCAGTCTTTCAAGTGTCTGTCAACATGATCTAATGCCTCTGCCTTCCCCAGACAACCTACATGGTTACGCTATGCAAAGTCCGAATTCTTACAACCCACTGCGCGTGAGACGGCCATAAGCTTATTAATATGTCAAATACGTTCTATCCGCACGGCCAGGCTGTCTAGCCAGTGGCCTGCGGACTGAATCTGTATGAATCTTTTAATTTTATTGTAAACGGCAGTTGCGTCAGACAAAATCATGCTGAGGCAATAAAAGTGCAGAATACTTTACCTGGCTTACATGGTCAAACTTTGCTTTTTAATTTAGATGACCAAAACCTTAATTGAAAGCTGAATAATACATTGTCAGACAGAAGTGTCTGGAGTTGCTGGAACATTAGTGACGACATCAATACTGCCACAAGCCGCTACTGTTCAGGGAAGGTGAATAATTCTAGACACAAGAGCAAATCTCGGTTACCCTAGCTGTTTTTATTGCGTCATATAACACACGCATGCGGTAACAGAACGATGCTCTTTCTTTCCCCAGATTGTGTCGGTATGCACCATAGCTAATTTTCATAGGAAAAAAAGTACTGGAAAACAAAAAATTATTTTTGACGTACGTGTCCACCTTTTAGTTTTGAAGAAACCAATTTGTAAAAGCCTCTATGAGCTACTTAAAGGAAAACTGCACCGTCCTACAGACCATATTAAATCATACGATACCCTATTATTCCAATAAAACAGTCTTGACATAATGATATAACGCCTCTGCTGGCCCCAGACAACCCACAGGGTTACATTATCCAAAGTCCGAATTGCTACAACCACTGCGCGCGTGGCGGCCTTAAGCTTACGTCAAATACGTTCTTGCCACATGGCCAAACTGTCTAGCCAGAGCTCTGCGGACGGATGATAGCATGTGGGTATGAATGCTTTAATTCCTCTGTGAACAGTAGATAAGCCAAAAAAAATCACGCTGAGGCATTAAAAATACTTTTTCTGGCTTACACTGTCAAACTTTTTCGTTTGAACTTGCAATACCAGAACCTTAATTAAAAGCTGAATAATACATTGTCAGGTAGAGATGTCAGTAGCTGCTGGAACGTAAGTGACGTCAGCGTTTTTGCCA
Source organism: Ellobium chinense (assembly GCA_033807755.1). Lineage (NCBI taxonomy): Eukaryota > Metazoa > Mollusca > Gastropoda > Ellobiida > Ellobiidae > Ellobium > Ellobium chinense. Next base: position 289,582 of record JAWQUT010000265.1, read on the forward strand.
CAGGCTTCTGCTGATCGGGGAAGGGGAATAATTCTGGACGCAAGGGCCAAACCCGGTAACTCTAGCTCTTCGTATTGTGTCATAATACATACGCGCACGGTTACAGAACGATACTCTTTCTTCGCAAAATTGACTCGGTGGGCACCATAGACAATTTTTAAAGAGAAAAAGTATTGGAAAACGGAAAATTAATTTTGATGTGCGTGTCCTACTTTGACAAACTTTCTTTTCGAACCGGAGGAGCATTCCGAGATGGCCAAGACTAGTCCGCAGGTCTGGTTCCACCACTGTGCTCCAATTATACATTGCGTGGTCCTTCATTTCGATTTTTTACAGTTTTGATTTAGAGGAAAAGAAGATTAAAAATTTTGACCTCCTTTTGCAGATCATAGGCTGCACAAATGAAATCCTCTAAAGCTATTGGGAAACTCTGCCTGCAACAATCATATTTTTATAAATTCAGGACTGAATTTCACCACTTTTGCCGTGTGCTTATATACGACATTTATAGATAGATCGATAGATAGATAGATAGATAGATAGATAGATAGATAGATAGATAGATAGATAGATAGAGATAGTTTACAGACCCTGATCACTAGCATTCTTATAATATATTTCACTGCCTGTAGCCGGATACCCATTTTACGGACGGGCGACATGAAGAAAAATAAATATGAGATAGATATAATTATATTCCTTCCTAAATTTCCATGTAAGAATTAAATTTCCTAAACACTAATAGCATTACCTATATTAACGAGCGCTCTCTCCAGGATGACTTTTGATTTATTTTCACTATCACCAACAGACTTCCGGACTACCAGATCTCAAAAAATTGGGAGAAGGCATTGAGAGGTTCAAGGTCACTGACCCCGACGTAATTAGCCTTGACCCACTGGTTCATCTGGCGAAGGTCAAAAATGGTCGCTACGCCTACTTCAATGACATGGTACCAGCTGAGATATGGATAACTCAGAATTGTGACCTGCGCCTCCTGCCTCTGACAGTTATCCCCCTTCCTTTCACGGTGGCATTCCAAAACAATTCAGCTTACGTCAGAACTTTCAATGAACAGTAAGTTCTGTACCATAGACACCCTCCAAGTCCTTTACGATGTTCGGCACATAATGACAGCTAAATAATCACTGAACGTAGGTCTATACCCATCCAAATATATATAAAAAAAAAAAAAAAGCTCATCACAACTTATGCAGAAAAAAAATAGTTAACTGAACAGATTCTCATTCTGCCTTATTTGCTTCTCGGGGCTTTTATGTATGGGTGCAGGGTATGTGAAAAGAGGAAGGATGACCTGTGACCATAGCCGGTTACAGGCCTGAAACCGTAACCCTTTCGCTACATAGAACGCATATGTTCATCCTTGTCATTTGTTCTTAAGAGCTTTTACATGTACTGGAACGCCCCGGAAACAGTAGCCCCTTTGCCTTATCAAACGTCCCTATACGTCCTATTTCTTATATAACGAACTATTCCTACATACAGTACTTGAAAAACATCATGTAGCGAGAGAGTTAATGACCAGACTGATCTAGTCTCCGAACTGACAGCATCTAAATCCACTTCTCATCTCCAGGCTCTTGGATATTGATCAGATGGGACTTTTCGGTGTATGGAAAGGCAGATGGTGGCCTAAGGGAGACAAATGCACCAAGGCCAGCATTCATGACACAAAAACTCTTTCTCTTCTGGAAACCCAATCTGCCTTCTACATCCTGTGTGCTGGCTTCGTTCTGAGTTCTCTCAATCTTTTCCTGGAATTCTTTTGGAGAACGGCCTGCTGCGTGTTATTTAGGGAAAACTTTCGAAGAAATGTCTGTGCTTAAATAGGCGAGTACCTTTTGATTAATGACATTATTGATGTGAGCAGAGGCGTAGCGTCCATGTAATCTATAGATCTGAGATTACCGATATATTGTCGTATTTATCCAATACAATTAAATAATCTGAAATGTTTTCTGAAAATTTCAAACATTGCGCGTGTACTATTTCATCTACAAGCCTTTTACAAGCATGTCAATACAACTTTGTCAAGGTTAGCTAGTTTTACTCACCGATAATCTGAAAACCCATACACTGTCTCACAGATTCGTCGCTCCCATATGCACAATGTATTGCATAGGCCTATAAGGCTTTTTCACGGGAGAAACTATTTTTTAAAGACGTGGCAAGTAATCTGAGGGTAAACTAAAGTACCCGCTGTGGTGACTATTATTATTTTCTTTTTGCGCAAGAGCGGCAAGACTATTTCTGTGCACGGTAAACTGGTTTTTTTTTGGTGTTTTTTTCCAGAATTGCGAAATCTTAACCCAAGTCCACCACTGACGGTTTCAGACAGCTGATTGGATGTGAATGCTGGATTACCGAAAAGATCACCCTCGCTACGCCCTTGGATGTGAACGTGATGTGTTTTCATATTCTGAAAACTGTCCAACGAGAGTATGTCTTAGTTCATTTCTCACTACTTTGTGAGAAAATCTAGAAATTGTTTCTGTTGTTTTTTGATAAAGAATTAGAAATTCCACAAACCTTTATTCAAGAATGTTATTTTGATTCAATGAAACAAAAGGAATTTATGTGGGACCACCACATGCTGTTAAATGCACAAGCAAATAATATGGAAAATCAAGCATTGGTAACAAAATAATTATATAATATAATTAAGTGTACATAATCAGTCTTATTGTTCATGTGCATTTTTACCAGTGTTATATTGAAGATAAATAATTGTAACCGATATTTTATTAAAACATCACTTCACAGAAATAACCATAGTTACCTACATCATCAATTATGGGGTCTGTTCTGCTTTAAAGCACGATGATAATAAAATTGTGTATAGCCGCACGGGAAAGCCTGTCGGATCTCGCAGTGGTTAATTTTGAGATGGGGCCTTGAAAAGTTGAATTTCAACTTCCTGGGCCGAATTGAGATTTATGCGGAAACAGATAGTTCATTCATTGCATGTAAATTTTATCAATAAAACTGAGGTTTAAATGTTGTTGTTGTTTTTTTTTAGTGTTCAAAGACATGGTTTAAAAGATTTTAATTTCGTGTTTCTCATATTCTATATGGCAACGGTAAATTTACAATTGTGTCCGCAACTTTGGAACTAATAAAGATATTGACCTCTAATACAGTGCAAAATGTTCAGAAATGAATGGTAATTAATATTTTATCAATGACTTAATTTTCATATCTGGAATGATATGAAGGGTTTTCCCATACAACTACATAAATATGTGCTTGGAACTAGACACTGTCCTTTCTTCTTCATAAATTCTGAGGGATCTATGGGGAATCTTAAATTCGCACGTAATTTCTTCAGTAACTTCCCTCACTGGATGCCAGTTCCATACTCTCTTCTTTATCTTATCTTGCAATGCTTTAACAGAAAATGTGCTTTTAATGTTTTTTATGAAACTTGCTTTAAATGTCGCTAGTTCACTGAATAAAAGCTAATCTGTGCTTTAACTGCATTCATGACATTGTCGTCGTTTCTTTGTCGTGACCATCCAAATGTATGCTCTAGAATTTTCTCAAACTTTCATTCACAAGTCATCCCATTCTTCGCAACATATCGTTCGCAGCTGTTGTGCATCTGCTAAGCCAAGCATCTGATTGCACTTAAACACAATGGTTTTTAAATAATTGAAACTGCGCTTGTGCATTAGCCCTTTAAAGATACTAAAATGATTTTTTAAAGACTATTATTCTACGTTGTATAAGCTTGGTAATTTTACGAGCGTTTGGTTTGGTTTTGCTTACTCATAAACATACAAGATACAAAAAAAATAAAAATTATTTTTCTCAGGTTACCAAAGCACGTGAGTATCCAAAATAACATCAATGTAATTAACAATTTAATTAACAGAAGGTATCAACATTATCATATTATATACTGGCGGATGTGAAATATATTGCATAAAGTATTGCAGACATTTAAGCTTACACATACACATGGGTCTTTCACGAGCATACAATGTTAATTCATGCATTGTTTTTAATATACATGACATTAGACTAAGGACAAGTTCATTGTGGTTTTAATAATTTACATCCTGTGAGTTTAAATTGGTTTTGTTGGTGATTTTTTAATTTGTTGCAATTGTCAAAAAACATTCTCAATTGTTTTTTTCTGATGTCATCATTCAAATAAAATCATGCTATTAGAGTCAATTTGAAATAACGATAACAGTGAGCCATCTGAGTGCTGGGTATTATATTAAAGGGGAAAATATTGTGTGTTTATTTCAAATATGGCAATCATCTCCACAGATGCCGATAAATTATGAATACCTTGCTATAGGAAATGAAAGATACTGTCAGAATGCTAGTGATCAGCAGTTCCAAATGGCAGCGGTATCGTATATTGCCCGGGAAGCTGATAAAATCCTAGCATGATCTGGCCTGGTGGGATGTGAGAATAGTGTGAAGGCGCGTGAGCAGGCTTTAGCCTGGATACGAGACTTACGAACCGCATTATTATTATACATAAAGAGATCATCTGCATTAAATAATTGCAAAAGAGCTATCGAATATAGTCTAAATACACTTCAAGGCCGTGATTATAGTTGCTCTCCGAGGTTTAGCCTATAGATGACCACTAACAAGCTTTTTAGGTGTCTTTAGGTCTCTCCCACCCCCTTCCTACCTAATATAATTCCTGCATTCGCCCTCAGATATGCTTCAAATGCATGTTTGTTTGGTTACTCTAAAAACTTTAATCAAAGAAACAAAGAAAAATGTTGGGATCTCTATCGTTTTCTCCAAGGACTGATGCATGGAACTGGGGGATGGG
>JAWQUT010000265.1:307889-360174 GCA_033807755.1 Ellobium chinense
GGGGAGGAGTCAGCGGTAGTGTACCAACAGTTTGTGAATTTGTAGAAAATTCTTGAAATTTGGCGATTTTTTAAACTTGACTGGCGTCGAGTAAATTGTTTGGTGATGTGTTGTTGTTTTTTCTCAGCTTAACCGACATGTTTATCCGTACTGATGCATTCGAGCATTTCGTTACTGAAAGTGCGTGTAACTTGGTTCCCGTTCATTAATTTGGCCTACAGACATTTGATCGCTGTGTTGGTGTAAGTTGTCATTAAAGTTCATGTGATTGATATTCAAGCCCAGATAGTACCTGATTTAAGTATTCACCCGAGGATTGCGCCAGCCATGTTTTTGGGTTTTGTTTTTTTTTGCATTTAGCTTTCTCGTGAACAAGCTTTACACAGTATGACCTAAATTTAAAGGTAAGTTTTCGGCCTTTCGCTCATTCATGTGTTGTTTTATGTTTTGTCAACTGAGGTTATAAAAGCAGCTACTAGTTGATAAAATGTGCGCGCCACATGTACACAGCGCTTTGGCTGATCTAACTCACATAAACATCTCGTTGATGTATGAAGTTATTAATTAATTTTGATGTTAAGCATAATGTTTACACGTGTTTGATACCTTCGAGTTTTCGTGATGTCTTCGATACAAAAACAGCTGGTTATACAGTATAACCAGTTATATTTTAATTCAATGTATCTTTGTGTTACTTTCAGATCATGGAATTTATCCTGACGATAAGAGAATGAAGAAAGTTATTACTTAAAATCTATGCGCGCGTTGTTGATAAGCAAAAGTACAACAATATAAGTTTTTGGCGAAGTGAACCCAAAGGAATCTGTGGAGGGACATTGAAAACGGCATTACTCAGTGTGAAGAAGTAGTCACTCACATCCTCCTGATGCCGGACGCAATGCTGCCTTGAAAACCTTGCAAGAAATCAAAGGCAGCGCCAAGCAGAATGAGGAGGTGACAGTAGTGCCATACAAAACTGCACCAGCGGATATCCATTAGATGCCGTCTGGGATTTCCCTAAGAAAGACACCCTGGAGAGATTGGTGCGTAGACACCGGAACAGATAAGATGGAAGAATTGTCAGGGGAGAAGACTCTGTTCTTTTCGAGAGGGTCGAGTTGATTATGCTGTCAACAACTCAGAACCTACATTTTCTTGCTTTCAGAGAATACTGCCTTCCTGATGGGGGACATTCGATTCTGCTCCAGCAGGGCTCCATTTCTGTACAATTCCTTCTTGTACAACATTTATAGTATAGCCTAGCATGATTGTTCTGTGTAATAAGTTATTGAGTTGTAAATAAAATAAGGAAACAATGAAAATGTACACAGTCATCATGTCTTTAGTCCCTTGTTGAATTTGTCAAAGAGAAAAATATAAAGAATGTACGCATTGTGTTGTAATCACTTAATATTTTTAATTGATAATTGTTCTAAGATAAAAATTATTAATATAAAAAATGTGTAAATTACTGTTTGTGAATTTTCTAAATGTATCCTTAAGAATTGCTCTGGTATAGAAGTTATGGAAAAAGGAAAACATATAGATATATTATATTTTTAGAATTTAACATATACTGCAATAAAGAATTATGCTGTAATAAACAATGCCAAAAATATAATTCATCACCACCACTATTATCTATTCCCACCCACAAAAAAAAAAAAAAGCAACAAAATAAAATTCGGCCATGTGTCCGTCGCCAAGCGTGCGTTTGGTAAAATGAAGGTATGGGCAAAAATCCGTTCGGTCAACTGTCCGTTTTGTCAGATGTCCGTCAGCCAAATGTCCGTTTGGCCATGATGCAGATGTGGTTTGGCCGTTTGCTTCACACACATATCTCCGCAAATTTGTGGATGCTTTTATAAGTAAACCAAAATAAGAATATGAAGAAAAGCGTATAAATATAGGTAAAGAGATGGGGATTGAGGTAATCCGGAGAGATGACTGGTCACGACATAGGAATTCATTTCATTTTTAAACCTAAAATTGTTATGTTTGACGTGAGGACCGTCATACAGCTGACAACAAAGTGACTAAAACATGTTAGATGCGCGCTGGCATCGACATGCGCCGTATTTGAAATGTTAGGTCAACCAGGCATCCAAAAGCTATCACATCAGGCATTTCAGTTACGCCCTTATGACGATTTCAAGCATCGAACTGGGCATTCCTCTTAAAAGCAGGGTTGGGAAGAACTGAGATCATATGAACGCAGGTCGTGAACTGCATTTCAGTTCACATGAACTTGATTTTTGGATGAACTGATCTGGATCTGAACTGTAGCTATATCAGATGCTTGATCTGTACTTTAATTTTCTACCTAAATTTCAGTTTAGTTCACATCTACCCGGAAAATCAGAACTAAATGCCAGTTCCAGAAACCAAGAGAAAATGATCCGATCTGTGAACTACCCAATTTTCATGGGACTGAGCTTAACTTAATCTTACGGCTTTTGCCCCGTAATGAACTGAACTTGATCTGAACTGACTTCTTTTGGTGAACTTGTCCAACCCTGCGGTAAGGCCCACGTCCACTAAATTGGCAGATCCCATATTCCACTCTGTAGGGGTGGCAAAGAACAGAGCCCCCAATTACATTTTGCAAAGGTGTCATATTTGAACAGTGATACGAAGAAGGTTTGTCCAAAAGAGACTGCCTGCAAGATGAAATTATGGGGTTCGGCGACAAATTTACAAAAACAAAACAAAACAAAAATGGTCGATGTGCTGAGGTAAGTCAACACCATCACAACATTATGAGACATGTCCAGGAATGCAGAAAAAGAAGAAGACAACGGAATAAAAAAAAAAAAAGCAAAGAACACATTAAGCATCATATCAGCGGACCGTCTAGGTGATAACAGATAAAAGCAGCTGAATTCCATGCTGCCGTATTGGTCTTTTTTTTAAAGTCAGGAACACTTGCTCTTCTGGGTACGCCGTATTGATTGCATTTATGATGTATTTGTACTAGGAATGGCATTATATGATAGGCACTCCATCACATCATTGATCTAGATATTATCGTTGCTTCTTGTGCATAAATTTCTTCATCAGCTCATGATCTCATTTCCATTAAGTGATCATCCCACTGTAGAACGGATGCGCATCGTCGGTTTTCGCCTAGGACCGGCTACTTTATATGACGTATCGGCAGCCTGACCGGTCGGATGAGAAGATCTACGACATGTGGATGGTTCTTTTTCTTTCGCTGATTCAATCGAAATATTTTAAGTACATTGTATTCGTATCGTTTATGATTTCACTACTGGTGGTTAAAAAGTTTGCTTGTGCATAGAATGCCTATAAATGATAATGGTTTCTGTTGGCCTTAAGACGAACCATTCAAGACCAAACTATACAAACGACTTATAGTGATTGTGGCACCTCTAATAAAGGAAAGAATTATGCCTTTTTAAAAGACAAATGGGGTCTTGAATTTTATTTAACAGAAGAAACAAACAGAGACACTGACTTAATTTAGAACATCAAATCATAGACTCCCAGTCGAGACAGGCAGGTACACTAAAATACCATATGAGTAAACACAATAAGAGATGAATTTCATTTCTTATTAGAATTATCTCATTTTATTTAGGTAAGAAAGAAGTACAAAGATAAAAATTGTTTTACTAGATCGAATATGTTGAGGTATAGGAAACTGATGCACTCAGAGAATACCATGGAACTTAAAAGATTATGTTGCTTTTATCTTTTGATTAGGCCTTGCAAAAAAACAATTACGCCGCTAAAACTAAGACTAATCCGGTTCGTCTGTGTCGTTTCTGTTGTGAAGTGTCGTCAGTTTGTGAGTTTGTGTTCTCCTATCGAAAACTTCAATGTACTTTTTTGTACCTAATCTTTCTTGTTAAACTTTTTGGTTATATTTTTTTTTTCACCTCAGAAAATTGTTCCTGTTCTTGCGACACCATGGAGAGGACTCGTAGCAGCATTATCCACACGGATCAGAATAAGAACATCAATGGCTGCACGGCTTCTGAGCTGAATTTGATGGCTGAAGTCACACTCAGTGTTCTTCTTTCGCTCAAACTGAGCTTTGTGGGAATCATCTATGACAGTAGTGCTGGTGAGTTAATTGCTTGCTTGCTGGCTGGCTGGCTGGCTGGCTGGCTAGCTGGCTGGCTGGCTGGCTGGCTGGCTGGCTGGCTGGCTGGCTGGCTGGCTGGGGTAGATTTGCACTGCTGAATTATCACACAGCTGATGAATTTATTTCCATTTTGCATCTCTAGTCTATGGTATAAAAAGAATTTTCCTTCCCTACTCGTATTCACAAAAGTCTCGAAATGGCGGACGTACTGGTCCGTGAAAATATACGGCAACGTTTGGGATTGAAGTTGGCAATAATCTGAACGTTTCATATACCCCATCTTGGTTTAGCAGCTGAGAACAACGTAGTTAGCCTTTCAGGAAACGCCATTTATTTCAGCATAGAGATGTGTCAATAGGGAAGCGCTTCCGATGCGTAAAACTAAAACCTGGAAAGAATGTGCAGAACCGCATGATGTGCAACTTTCATTTGTGCTTTCAGCAGGCAACAACTTGCATGTCATGGTTCCCGGGGTAAGATTTTGTAAATATTCTGTAAATTAAACTTCAAATTCTCACAGTTGAGAGTATTCATGTTTTGTTGTAGAAAGCAGGTACGTAAACGATAATCTATCTTAATCACGGAGCCTGGGAAAACGAAAAGAGAATCCGATTGGACTTTTTGTGCAAATAAATTATTTCCTCTACTGTCACAAGAAGCTTCACAATCACTGATTCGTCTTAATAATAGTCGGTAGCATTCAATGAGTTTATTAGAAATGCTGTTTAACTCTTGTTGCGCGAAGCGCCTAGGGTCCAAGCAAACGCTGGCTGTTTGACTCATTATTACGGATAATAACCGTCCTGTGTGTGTGTCTGCCGGCCATTCAGCTGCCATCGGCCGGAAAATTCGACTACTGCCTCACATGGTTGGCTCTGATGTGCGAATTTATTGGATCGTCACGCCGAGCGCAATGATGTGGAGGTGGAAACTAGCTCTACTGCAGCGTGACAAAGGTTAACGTAATTATAGATCTTTCATTTCCTTTTCAAACTACGAAGTGATATATCGGGAGGCGCATACAAGCAAATTAGTTTCTTTAACGGCGGTTGTTCTGTGCAGTAAGCCATACCCAAACTGACGTCTCTGACACAAAATTCAAGTTCAAAAATCAGGAAAGAAAGCGAACTAATTTGCAGTTTGGTTATAAACCGACGGCCCATTCTGTATCATCTGTACAAAGGACAAAAATTTTACTGTCCTTCTAAGGCTTATGATACTGTTTCCTGTTTATCCAGTTAGCAATGTGTAACCGTGTCTGAATATCTATAAACAACCACAAACTACATACTATTTATTTCTTTGGTTTTGCGTTTGTTTTCCATCACATCACCATGGTCCATATTATAAACGAATGGTTGCTATTTGCCCACAAGACCACTTTCCACTTTGCCCGAAAAGTGCATCAAGATCTATTTCATATGAAACGATGTTTCCATATTGCAGCTCAACAGCTGGGCTTTATCGTCCCTCGCCTTTCGGAACATGCAATCAAAGTCGTCACGTACTCGGCTGATGACCTCATTACCGGGAACACAACTGTCGTGGTGCAGTATCTGAATATGGTGACTGCAATGTCCAGGAGAAAAGCCTCTCTCTTACTGTCAGCTGACCTGTACAAAACAGCAGCTGTGTTTAGAGGCGTAAGTATTATATGTACACTTTTCTTTCTTCCTTCCTTCCTCTCTTCCTTCCATCCGACATTCCTTCTTTCGTCTTTCTTTGTTTTTGACTGTATCTCTTCGTTTGAACCACCCCAATGAAAAGCCATTTGAGGCCTCAGGCTGTATCAAGAGAACATAGGGATAGCTCATCTGCAGTCCCTATCTTTTCAAATCTCTGACCCGACATAGTGATAAAACCGGAACCGGCCAGGGAAGTGACAAATGCATTAGAACAGGCCACAGTTAAGGTCACTTGGCCCCTGAAAGGCAGAAAAAAAAATATGTGATAAATAGATCACCCTTATTACTGAGTCCCAACTCAAATGACTTCTAAATGAATGCCCATGTGTAACCTAAATACCACTTGTAACTTTCAACTTTCACTTGTCGGTAGTTTTCAGCTGCCGTCACTGCTGCTGCTGCTGCTGCTGCTGCTCCTCCTCCTCCTCCTCCTCCTCCTCCTACTACTACTACTACTACTACTACTACTACTACTACTACTACTACTACTACTACTACTCCATGTTTGAAGGTGTGGGCTCACCATTTGCATTCTGTCTCTTCAGCTTTCCAGATACAAAACTTTGATGGGAAGACAGCGAGGCATAGAACACCAAACCAAGTGGCTGACATGGGTACTCTGTCACTGTGCTCTTGGCATACTAGAGAAAGATATACCGCAATTCTCCAATGTGGCAGCCATATCACTGGATGCAGCAAATGGCAGTATGAAGAACGATACAGCTAAATCGGTAATTCCTTCCTTTCTTTTCTCCATTCTGCCTCTCTAATTTTTCTTTTCTCTTTTTCCTTCCCTCATAACAATCGCTTGTTTCATGGGCTGAACTGAGTAAGTTGGTTGGCTGATTGTCTAGTTGGCCCTGACGACTGATCAGTTTCTCGGTTGACTGGCTGGCTGGCTGGCTGGCTGGCTGGCTGGCTGGCTGGCTGGCTGGCTGACCAGCCGACCGGATGGATGGATGGATGGATGGATGGATGGATGGATGGATGGAGGAATGGGTAGAGGGAGGAAGGAATGGATGGATGGATGGATGGATGGATGGATGGATGGATGGATGGATGGATGGATGGATGGAGGAATGGGTAGAAGGAGGAAGGAATGGATGGATGGATGGTTGGATGGATGGATGGATGGATGGATGGATGTATGGATGGATGGATGGATGGGTGGATGGATGGATGGATGGATGGATGGATGGATGGATGGATGGATGGATGGATGGATGGATGGATGGATGGATGGATGGGAGTAAAGTAAAATTAGCTGTTGATATAGGCATCTTGGCCAGTCATGTTATATAGGAGCGGACATTCGGTATCCCAATTTCCCTAAGTTAAACCAAACTATCGACGGAAAACAGTAATAATGTGAAGAGATCTAGGCTTTTTTAAAACGCATGAGTTAGCTGCTGAATAATTTCTCAGCTCATCGTGAAAACAATAAGTATCTCCACTTGTCCAGAATTTCCGGACAATTTGTCAGGTTCCAGGGATGGGGTATCATGGTAGGAGGTAAATAATTAAAAACCACCTCTCCAGCGCCCGGGGTTAAATGGGAACTCATTTCATAAGCACAACTCGGTGACAAAAGGGTATTGATAGGTACTTATAAGACAAGAGGCTGTTCGGATAAATGGTTTGGGCCACTGACTGTACCGGTAAGCATTCTCACTCAGTGAAAAGAGGAACTGATTGTTCCTGAGATCAGAAACTGATTCACAGCTTAGAACCCTAGAGCACAATAATTGATCTCATTCCTTTGTTAAGTAGGAGCTAACTTACAGGTCATTCTTCCACACGCCGAGGACATAACATTATCTTCCAGCTACCTGAGACATTATCAACAGTTTCACGCACCTTAACAGGCATTTCAGACAAGCATTTCATCGACGTTTCCTTCAGTCCACCCGTCTATAAAATGGGTATCTGGCTGAAGGCAGTGAAAAATATTGTCAGAATGTTAGTGATCAGTGCCTATAAAAGACAGCGGCACGGTATGTTTCCCAGGGAGTTGAGAGAGTCCTAGAGTGATCAGGCCTGTCGGGGTAATAGTAGTATGAAGTCGCGTGAGCAGGCATTAGCCTGGATACGAGACTTATAAATTAATATTGCATAATCTATATTTTTTTTGCAAGTTTCTTTTATCTACATGCTAGACTTTGTCACAACAAAGAAAGTCAAAACACATTTCAAAAACAAAAAAAATTGCCGCGTCACATGTGTTAAACTAACACTGGGCAAACAATTGTTGGATATTTTTTTTTCTTTCAGCTTGACATAACCAAAGTACCTAGACATTTGAAATTTTCAGTATTAACGGAACGTATTCATCTGTTAATATAATTGTGTCAGTTTCAATTGTATAAAGATGGCAAGTATATAAACGTGAAGTTATTAAACTGTGAAATTAAGAAACCCTCATGGAGTGGGGGTGGGCAGGGGTAAGGTGATAGAAAGGGNGGGGGGGGTAATCATGCACTCTTAAAACAGACAAAGAAAAACACGTCGAGCAACAGAAGATTACTTGGTTAAAACCGCTTCGGATGATTGTCCATTCTATTCTGTGAATCACAAGTTTGAAATTTACTCAATGTGGTGGATGTAGTTTTATGTGCAAGAAGGTCATGATAAATGGAAAGCTTCACCATATGTAATCCTCGTCTCTGAATTTGCCTCGGTTTCAGAACTCAACAATAACTGAGGGCTATATTTAAAACCGAATAATCAAGAAGTCTGGATTATTGCAGAAATTCCTGTAAGTGACTGTACAGAAAACAGTCAAATTAGGAGTTAAGAAGCTATGGTATTGTCGGTCATGGGGCACATGGGTAAGGATGGAGGGGGAGGGGGTTGGAGGGGCACAATTCTAGAGGCAACCGCCATTTATAATCATCCTCCTTCTTCTCTTTTTTAATCCTCGCTCCATGATCGATCTGTTCCCTCACGCTCTTCCATCTAAGCTTATGCCAGTCTAAATCATAGCAATACGGGATTATTTTCAGTATGACAACAAGAAGACTACTTGTGCTGAAGGATATCAGCCCGTGTTGTTTTGTGTCGTTTAATTATCACTCTTTGTTTTTTGTAAGGTTCCTGGTCGATATTATACAATCCTCTTCTTTCATCTTCTTCTTCTCATCCTCGTCTTTATCCTTTACCGCTTCCTCCTCCTCTTCCTCCTCCTCTTCTTTCTCCTCTTCCCCTACCTCTTCCTCTCCTCCTTTCCCTTCTCCTCCTCTCCTCCCTCGTCCTCTTCTTTATCTTTCCTTTTCCTCCTCGTCCCCTACCTCTTCCTACCTCTTTTCCTCCTCCTCTCATTCTTCTCTCCCTCTTCCTCTTCCATTCTTTCTCCTCCTTTTCTTCTCCTTCCCTTTCTTTGTCCTCCTTCTCATCCTTCTTTTCTTCCTTCTCGCTTCATTGTGCTATGGTCACAGATATGAAAGTTTCGGTTCTATAGTTCGTTTGTTACTGGGCGTGATGGATGACAATCTCATTACTCTTTCAAAGTGAATGAACTACATGGACAAACTACTGTACTAATCGAGACCATCTTGATGAAACTACTGATTGAACTGGAAAGCTTCATGTTCAATTAAATAACAATTAAAACTGAGCCGCTACACATCAGCAGTGATTAAACGCGAAGGCTGCGCTCAATTAGTAATGAGGCAGCTTTGCATGGCGAAGGCCGGCGGAGTGAACGTACGTTTTAAATACACTACACTACCACCCTCTATGACGGGCAGATGGTTGCCACAGAAAATCTGTGGAATCCAAGAGTGAATATTATGTATGCGCCTGAGAAAACAACCAAATGTATCCTTATAGTGTTTTTTTTTTTATTTGAACAGGCTGGTTCTTAAATTTCTAAAATATATTGAATAGTTTTTGAGATATACTATATTTACTGGGACAAGGTACAATTTAAACAAATTGTGAGAAATAAAGACTTCAAAGTTTCACATCTTTATTTTAATATAAAATGACAACACTACATTACTGGCAAGCATTGCATCTTAGAATGACAAAAATTTGGGGGAAATAATTAGGTATATAATTATGATAGAGGATGCTTCGCATGATAAGACAGTATAGGTCTGTAAACCTCAGACAGGGTGGACGTAAAAGTTGCGTAATTATATCAGAATTTACAGCTTCTCACCTTAAAAAAAAAAAAAAGATAATTTAAACAATTTACAGACTAATGATTTTAAAATACTTAGGGTAACACTTTTTTCGTCCTAACAGGACCTTTTAGCCTTTCTGAACCTGTTATTCAATGTTGTACCTGCCGCCATTTAGGTCGTTTCTCAGTCATCCAAAACACATCATTTATTTGAAAACTACTTCTTCTGAAGGTTTCGGATGTTTTGTCTTTTACACGGGCGTCGTAGCAATGTCCAGCTGAAATAATTTGATAATAATAATAGATTATATTTATATAGCGCTCACTTCAGTGGCGAGCTCTGAGTTCTTACTACATTGACAGATCTACAAATTGATTCATCCTCTCAACAATCACTTTTCTCTTCACCTCTCTCTCTCTCTCTCTCTCTCTCTCGCTTTCTCGCTCTCTTTCAGTCTATACAAAGACTATGCTCCTACGCCCCGAGCAGAAATCCGACTCGTAGATGTGCAAACCTTCCAAAAAGTTTTTAAAATATCGTTTAGATTACATCACTGAGATGACCCACAAACATATTTCTTCAAAAGTGTGTCTTTATATACATACATTTTAGAAATTTAATACAGCACAGTTAATTTTGTACATTTTTCATTCAACTCCTTTAGAATCTAGAAATATATTTCAGCAGTGATTTAGACTTAATAATATAATTCATGATTCAAGATATTTTACCAGAGATACTATATCTCTCATACTTTAGTAATATTACGCACAAAATACACATAATGTTATGCTAATGACCACAAATTCCAAAGTCTTTCATCATTACCATCACAACTAGACTATCCCATATCACAATTTCACATTCGGCCTTCCTCTTCCTTCTACTCTTCCTCCTCCTCTTCTTCGCCTCCTCCATCCCCTCTTTGTCCTCCTCCTTATTCCTCTCTCCTTCCTTGCTTCCTTCCTTCCCATCCTTCTTTTCCTCCTTCTCCTTTCATTGTGCTATCATTTTTTATGAAGACTACTTCTTCTGAAGGTTCGTTCATTACTGAGAGTGGTGGATGACAATCTCATTACTCTTTTATTGTGAATGAGCCGCACGGACAGACAACTGTACTAAACGAGACCATCTTGATGAAACTACTGATTAAACTGGAAAGTTTCGTGTCCAATTAAGTAACCATTAAAACTGATCCGCTATACATCAACTAGTTCAATTAGTAATGAGGCAGCTTTGCATGGCCAAGGCCTGCGGAATAAAGGTACGTTTTAAAAGCACTACACGACTATCCTCTATGACGGGCAGATGGTTGCCACAGAAAATCTGTGGAATCCATGAGTGAATAATTGTGTATGCGCCTGAGAAAACAATCAAATGTATCCTTATGGAGTAATTTTTTTTCTAAACATGCTGGTTCTTAAAGTTCTAAAATATATTGAATAGTTTTTGAGATATATCATATTTACTGGCCCGTGGTACAAAAACTAATTTTGAGAAAAAGGACTTCAAAGTTTCACATCTTTATTTTCATATGAAATGAAAACAGTACATTACTGGCAAGCATTACATCTTTGAATGCCAAAAGTTTTGGAGCAAACTGAGTATAGAACTTTGGTAGAGGTTGCTATGCATGATAAAACAGTATAGGTCTGCAAAGCTCGGATAGGGTAGATTGAAAATTTGCGTACGTAATTTGATCAGAATTTACAGCTCTTCACCTTACAAAAAAAACTATTTTTTAACAATTTAGAGACTGATGACTTAAAGATATTTCAGGTAACATTTTTTTCGTCCTGACGTGACCTTTATGCCTTTCTGAACCAGTTATTCAATATTGTATCTGCCGCCATTTGGAGCATTTTCTCAGACATCCAAATACATTATCATTTATATAAAGACTACTTCTTCTGAAGGTTACAGGTACTTTGTCTTTTACACGGGCGTCGTAGCAATGTCTAACTGAAATAATTTAATAATCATAATAGATTATATTTATATAGCGCTCATTCCAGTGGCAGACTCTGAGTGCTTACTACATTGACAGACCTACAAATCAATTCATTCTCTCAACAATCACTTTTCTCTTCACCTCTCTCTCTCTCTCTCTCTCTCTCTCTCTCTCTCTCTCTCANTCTCTCTCTCTCTCTCTCTCTCTCTCTCTCCTCTCTCTCTCTTGTTTTTTCTTGCATACAAGTACACACACATCCATCTGTCACACGTTCACAAACGTCACAAGGCGAATTTCATATCTGACAAAATAAGCCTGGACTAAACATATATTATGTGCACGTGAGCAGCGGAAGTCTCAGATCAAGGGAGGAGCATGGATTCCATACTATACAAAGACTATGCTCCCACGCCCCGAGTGGAGACGCCGACTGGGAGAAGCGCGCACCTACCAAAATTTCCTTTAAAATGTTGTTTAGATGACATCAATGAAATGACCCAGAAATGTCTTCAAAAGGGTGTGGCTTCAAAGCGGTTTTATATACATAAATTTTATAAATGTATATACAGCACAGGTATTTTAATACATTTTTCATTCAATTTCTGTTGAAATATTTTTGAGCCATGCATTAGACTTAATACGATTCATGATTCAAGATTTTTTTAGCCAGAGATACTATATCTCTCATATTTATTAACATTACGCATAAAGCACACATGATATGTTATGCTAATGACTACAAATTTCAAGATTGATTAATCGGACAAGATATTTCACCATTACCATCACAACTATTCCATGTCACAACTTCACCACCACCACCACCGCCAACATCACATCACCACTACCAACAATAAAAACAATATCTGGGAAAACACAACACCGACTGTATTCCCATTCTTGTGTTCATTTCAGTTTCTGATCTCGACATTGATCATGAAACCTGATGGTCGACGATTCGAGCCTGTGGGAATTGTCAGAGGCGGAGAACCTAAACTTCACAGCGACATATTATTCCCGAATGTTCGGCGGGGCTTCAACGGCAGGCACTTCCGAATTGGAGTATATGTGGTAACTGGATCTCTCACTCTCTTTCTCTCTCTCTCTCTCTCTCTTTCTCTCTCTCTCTCTCTCTCTCTCTCTCTCTCTCTCTCTNCTCTCTCTCTGTGTGTGTATGTGTGTGTGTGTGTGTGTGTGTGTGTGTGTGTGTGTGTGTGTGAGAGAGAGAGAGAGAGAGAGAGAGAGAGAGAGAGAGAGAGAGAGAGAGAGAGAGAGAGAGAGAGGCTACTTAGATGATAACGTTTGTAATGAAAGTAGTGGTAAGGTGTATCTCTTCTGAGTATCAATAGTAAAGAACTTCGATTCAGCCTCAAAAGGGTTTCGAAAGTTTCGAAGCGTCTACCCGGTTCATAGTATCAGAATCCAGACAAAATTGTTAGTGTCGACGCTTGGAGCTTAGAGGTTGGTTATCAGAATCCAGATAAAATCGATAGTTTCTGCTTAGAGCTCAAAGATTAATTATCGCAACACTATAAACTTTATGTGCTTACGTCTAAGTGATAGCGGCCGTCCTATCTAATCGCGAAAAAAAGAGGCGAGCAGAGCTTCTGTTTATAGGCATAAAGTTTCATTTTTCCATCCCTGTTGTCGCAAAGAAGAAAAAGAATCCTAGTAGGCTTGCCAATATTTCTTTTTAATTTCCCTATTCCCCCATTTAACAACATTTACATCCACTACCTTCCGGGGATTTACCCGACCCTGTGTATCTTGATCTCCTTACAGCCGATGTGCTAAATTTTCATAACAGTGAATAGATGGACTTCATATAAAATTTATGAAACGAAAAAATAAAAAAAGGAAAACTCTGTTATTTCACACCTGTATCTAATTACGGAAAGGAAATTACTAGACCAACATTTTGTTTTTAAGACAAATCATTCATTACATTAAACTATTTATTATCCAATCTTCTTGTGAACTTATTTTGTTAGGTATCTGCCTATATTACACTTTGAATCTTCATTTGTAAAAAATGCTGTATATGAAACAGCGAGTTTTCGTATCATTTTTAAATTTCCTAAAATAAAGGCTGGCCTAGTAGTGATCATGAATATTTCAATGTGCTCATAACGAGCTGTCCCTGCCGAAACTTGGATTTCAAACCCCTGGTAACTGCACTACAAACTGCAAAATTTGCACTCAAAAAGTGGTAAAATTTGCACCAAAACTGCACCAATTTTGTCAAAATAGCTTCATATCTTTATTTCATTGTCACCATGTTGCAGTGTTTGCGACTGTATCATTGCAAAGCTGCAGAAGAGGAACACATTTTCTGTGTTCCAGTTGACGCAGTTTTGCGACCGTGGCATAAAAAGTGAATTGTTTTGACCGAAATCGGCAAAGTTTGCCCCAAATTTACATAACATACCTAAATTTGGGAAAATTTGAAAAATTGCATAAAAGCCTCAAAAAGCGCAGAAATTAGTAGGAGTTTTGCGACCGCGATTTTCTGGAAGGACATAATAAGCGTGTTGGTGTGTAGTTTTCTGTTCTACATATATTTTATGCCAAAAAACATAAATCCTGAATCTTGAAACCCGCCGCTGTTATCACTCTAAACCACCCAGATTTAAAATGTATAGTAACGCAATAAAAAGGCAAAAGACCATGCCTATTCAACATTTTCTCCAGGTTTGTACTTCAGCATAAAGTGCGGGACAAATACTAGGTGCGATCCAAAGTCCCCAGACTGTGCCTATGAATGCTCATAGACTTACTCTAAAGTATTGAATTCTTCCCTCACCTTCGAGGTAGTCCTTTTGGGAGTCAGTACAATGATTCCAGTGTCGCTGCCAAGCTCAGAAAGTTGCAGGAGCCAAACTGTAAAAGCCTCTTTGAGCGATTTATTAAAATTTTCTCCCCGAACCACAGGAACAGTCCGAGATGGCCAAGGTTAGTCAAAAGGTCTGGTGCCATCACTGTTTATGGTGGGGATCCTTCATTTAAATTTTTCACAATTTCAATTTAGATGAAAAGGGGTTAAAAATTTGACCTTTCTTTGCAGACCACTAGCCAGCACAAAAGATTTTGCGCTGAAGCCATTGGGAAACTCTACCTACAACATCTATTTATTTACAAATTCAGGACTGAATTGCATCACTTTTACGGTGTAGTTGAATGTCATACGATTATTTCTGCACGACTTGTCCAAAGGACAGATTTTATACTCTACTGTTATTGACTCTGATAGTCCATTAGGCTCGTGCAATCAGGAGCACTCCTGGAAGTCCTTATGTGTCAGTGTGAGAAGCATGCGGCCTATAACTCTTCTGTAGTCTCAGATCTCATTCTCTTCTGCTGAATTGTCATCTTTGGGAAGTGGAATTAGTCCGACGAGCAAAGTCCGCCAAATACGGAAGATTGGGGGGGGGGCGCAACGGCTACGTTGTTTGGGACCAAAAACAGCTGAATTATGAGAGCAGAGTGCGCTGGCATTGGTACAGCACTCAGTCACCGTTCTGCCTCTTTGCCGACCGTTTGCATCTGACTATTTAGTGCAACATCCTGCGGACTCCACAATGAAAATCAGCATTAGCCACCTGATCTGCAGACAACTCCATGCCACTTCACATTCTTTCCAAAGATGAAAACTCAGCTGAAGAGAAGCAGGTTTGAGATAATACAGGGGATATAAGCGGAATAGCAAATAATGTTTGACATGCTGATACATAAAGACTTTCAAGATGCTTCTAAGCTTGGAGGTGGCACTGAAAGCATTGCACTGAGTCACAAATGGACTGCTTCTCAGGTTTTGTAGGAACGCAAAAGATAAAGTAAGCCTACCAGTTATTACAGCTACAGTCCGAGAACTTTTGGATCGCACCTTGTACATGACATAGAAAGCGCATTACTCTTCCCTTTCTAATCGATTACAGAAAAAGATTCTCAGCTGACATCAATCAACGCCGTATACAATCGACCAGCATGGTAGCGACACACATATTGCACACCGTTTTTTTGGATGTTCCTGGTGTGTGTTACTCAGCCGTGACTCATTCAGCACTAGTGCAACATTGATTTAAAATGATAAACAGAATGTTTTTCTACATTTAGGAGCTGGTAAAGGACACTCTACTGAGTGATTTTTAACACTGGTAAACATTCATTTAATACATATGCCACATTATCGCATACCAATGAAGAGTGGGGGCTCTGGAGGGGAGGAGGGAGTCTCCATCACTCCCATTATGATAATAAGCTGGTAATATTAATCGTGATAATAATGAAAATATTAATACACTACTTATGATTAAATCATGCAGTCTGACCTGGAATACGAATGTAGGTTTCGAGGGCGCTACTTTCCGACCTTCCAACACTCTTGAAAAATCTTTTTGCCTTTAAATTTCCCTTTCACAACTATAAATTTCCTTCAGAGTGGAAGCCCTGGAGGCAAGCCGTCAGAGGGCGGGAGGAAAGAACAGGATCGGTTTTTAGTGTGGAAGTCCAAGGAAGAGAAGAAGAGATGAGGAGAAGGAGGACGAGGAGGAGGATTAGTTATTTTTTTTAAAGGGTTGGGGGAAAAGTTGGGGTGGGGTTGGGGGCGGGGGAAGAGGCGCCCTGTAGATCTATCATAGCGCCAGACTAGAACCAGATCTCAAACGACTTCTTGCCATATATGTACATGTATATATATAATTTATATATTTCAGTGGTCCCCTTTCACCATGCGAGTCACACGTGGCAACGAAACAACATACCAAGGTTTCTGTGTGGATCTAATCATTGAGCTGGCTAAGAGATTGAATTTTACGTAAGTATGGAGGTAGGTTTAGAAGTCACTGATCAGTGATCTGACTATGAAGGGGTCGAGCTATACATTTAAAATTCAGCATGCTGACAGCTAAGCATTTACACAGTATGTCTGCAAATATTAAAGTAAACATGTTGGTAGGTTTGTCGGGGTAGTACAGACTTACATAATATGACCGACTGAAAGGACCACAACGAGCTGGCAGCTGTTTTCAAGATTGAAAACTAAACTTTAATGAGCGTTCTGTCACAAGAGGAAAGTTAATAGGAAATCAATATCATTATGGAACCATAATAAGATATTGATAAATATTTGTAGAAATGATTACACAAAAGGTAAAATTGAACGACACATCAGTTTTCAGAATCATGCATGAAGAACTCAACAGGAGCAAGGCATGCAAGCCATAAATGTCTCCTATTTTTTTTTCTTCTAAGAAAAGATTAGATAAATTGGCGCAAGCTGCCTTGAAGTCTTTAGTACACTGTTTGGTACTGTCCACTGCTAGAACAGTTGGCATAGCTGGTAACGTTCTCATTAGCGCGCTGGAAAGGCGAGGGGAGAGAGGATGTGCCAGATTTTGCAAGGATCACTCTTCCATAATCTTCACATTTTAAGTCTTGTGTAATTCTTTTGGTAGGCTAGCTATGACTGCAAAGATCGTGGATATGATGATTTCGTCGTCGTCGTTGTTGTTGTTGTTGATGTTGTTGTTGATGTTGTTGTTGTTGTTGTTGTTGCTGCTGCTGCTGCTGCTGCTGCTGCTGCTGCTGCTGCTGCTGTTCTTCTTCTTCTTCTTTTTCTTTTTCTTCTTCTTCTTTCTTTTCTTCTTCTTCTTCTTCTTGTTTTGTTGTTGTTAATGATAATGATTTATCGACAGATTCAGCCTGACAGAGCCGGCGGACAACAACTGGGGTTCTCTCTTGTCGGATGGAAACTGGACTGGTGTTGTGGGGATGCTACAGAAATTCGTGAGTACAGCTGTTTAAGTGTGTCACAAGCAATACTGTAACCTATTTACCTAATGAACTCCGAAGTCTAGGTTGCTGGCACCTATTGTTTTTTCTTCTTTCGACTCTATGAACAAAACGTATTATCCTATAGATTTTACTGTGATTTCGGATTTTTTTTTCCCATGGAGGTTAAAGTACTTCTTTTGCCAGAGAACAAAAAAAAAGGGGTCGACTGCCATTTTCTTTTTTACAAATCTCTTCCAAAATAGTCACCTCACCTTCCAATTTTTCATTAGGCTGGTTTTAACCCCATATTCAACACACTTTATTTTGATATCTGTTCGGCTCAAATTGGCCTGAAACTTTTAAAATTAAATACTCTATCTAGACGTCTAGACCACAGATCTTTTTGCATATTTCTACACCCGACATTGGCTGGCAGGACCCCGAAAATGGGGGGTTTTTAAATACTAGCGGATTAATTGGTTGTACAAAAATGAGTGATTTGGCCTTCAACAGGTGCCAGAAACTCTAAGGGCGTCACAAGAAAGTACTGTAACTGATTTACTTAATGAACGCCGAAGTCTAGAGCACTAGCAATCCGCAGTCTCATTAAGGGACTGCCGACAACAAACATTTCCTCGAGAAAAAGAGCAGTTCTACAGTAGTCCAGACTCACACGTGACTGATTATCCCAAGGATTGTGAATTTTCGAAGGGAGATGGAGGGGTGGGGGGGTGGAAGAAACCGAATCCGAACGGGACCCATTTGGGCCTATTTCTTGTCTTACCTATATATACATATATTTATATACACATTTATATAATTTTATTCAAACTAAAATTCACAGCGCCTTGCTGAAGACTCACCATTCTTCAGTTTGGTGCATGTTGAATGTGAGGCTTCCCTGTCTAAACTCAAAATAAGTTCATGATCCCGCGGGTTTCGGTATCCATTGTCCACTGTTCTAAACCTCACCTTTTCTGAGTCTACAAATGTATTTGCACGTGTCTAGGCCCTTGAAATTCAAATTCAATCCCTGTGGCCAGTTTTCTGATTTTATAGGGACTATTTAAAATTGCATATTAATTTTATGCCAGGTGCTACTGGCAACTTCATACCTTCAGAGCTTGGTGATGGAGCTTAAACTGCAAATACAACAAGTGTGTCTTGTGGCACTCATAAAATAAATTGGTTCTTTCGAACAGGAAATCGACCTCTCAGTAGCCGCCCTCATCATTACGGATGAACGTGAGGATGTGATGGACGCCAGTTTTCCCTTTTATTACGATAACGTCGGCGTCATGTACAAACGATACGACCCTAAAGACAGTCTGTGGAAAACCTACCTTCATCCTTTTAAATTGGAGGTGAAAATTTGACAGCACTGCTATGATACATGTATAGACAACGGTTAAAAGAAAGGTAAAACCGAAAGTACCGGTAAAGTAAAAGGAAACAAGAACCCTCGTTTATTCTCATCTCTTTAGCTTCTCTGCCTAAGCCGAGGCTCTGTTTTTAAACCAAACGTAAGTCTTTAGTACCGTGGATAGCGTTTTAACCGTTGTCTACTGCATACCTGTTAGCGTTATCGTTGCTGAACGTATTATGTCGCTCTGCATTCATAGACCTGCTGATACTGAAGAAACAGCACAGTATTGTGCTTTAGTGACTATGGCTAAGCTATAAGCTCTTCCATCAGCGTCACTGAGTTTAGAATGATGGTTTTGGAGTTAATGCAGGTGATGTCGGCAGTGCTGTCTGAAGTTGTCGTCTGGCGATGTTCCTGTTTGGTGTTGTGTGGATTTTGTTGCTGCCGTTGCTGTTCTTGGGTTTTACTGTCATAGTTGGTATTGTTTGTCTATCCGTTTGACATTAATCTATGCAGCTGAAAATAAGAACACTGTAAAACCGTTGCCAATATAGTCTTGTCTTTTACTGCACACTTCCAGAATATTGTTATCCGTCCATTCTGTGGAGGAACATAGTGCGTATTGGCATTCACCCTGAATAGGTCAAGAGCGAATATTCAGGTCAATTTATTTTAACTCTGTTTTTTGCTCTTGTACAACGCTTCAAGAAAGCAAACAATACAGCAAATGTAAAACATGTTATATATAATAGACTCGTTCTAAATCTCGGTAGGGTCACGTGATCAGGGAGTCGCTGCATTTGTTTTCATGTGGAAAGCACTGGTCAATGAAAGAAAACAGACACAAAGGCTCGCTATTGTGCGGCTTGCGGGTGTAATAACAGTGACATGGGGGCAAGAAGAAAGTTGGAGTTACTTTGCATGACCAAAGAATTTTTAAAAAAAATATCTAGCCGATTCCCTCTTCATCAGTTAATTATAGCAAGATGACCGGAACTGCTAGGATGGTATACAGAACTAAATCAACTTATTAGACTAGCTTGGGTGCATGTTCATGTAAATTAGAAGTTGTGACGAGGCGGGNGGGGGGGGGGAACTCTGTAAAATATGTTAACGTTGTTAATGATCTCATGCCGCTCTGTCACATCCCCCTCCCGCTTTTCATTCACACTCAGCCATATAGATCCATACATCTGTAATTAACCTTTCTTTAACTTTGCCAACGGCAGGAAACACATGTATATTAATCACAATCAGTGGTCTAGAAATAATTCTGATTAATTCATTGAACCTGTTATCTAATCTAGAACTCTGAGCTAGAGGCACAGTCTTAGACATTAATTTCTAAATAATAATGGGAACAGACAGAAATTATTGTAAATCAAGATCTTGATTAAAATGTTTTTTACCTCGCCTTCGAGGATGATTCTACAAGTCACAAGACAGATGACTGCCTTCCTCATCTCCGCCTTAACTCGGGATTTAATAGAGAACAGTTTTAAACATTTGGTCCAGTCTCAGGTTGTTAAAGGCCATATCAGTAATAAATAAGTCTTTAACCTTCCAAGAGCCAACAGTAATAATACAGTTAAATAAACAATGTTTCTATATAATAAGTAAATTGATATAATTGAATACACTGAGATGATAGCTGGCATTATGTGGTATGTTGGTTCTGTGAGGAATTATGTTTCTATTATGATCTTCATAATATACGTGCACTCCGAATTCTGTGTGAAATATAGCACCGTGGATCTTGTAGGGTAAAATAATGTATGTCCTTTAATATGTGTAGAGTTGTAGGTATTATCGATAGCATAAGCATGGTTTAAGGACTTTTTGTGTACTCCAAAATCCTCGCACTGATAAATTTTTTCAGCACCATCGGTGCTCTCTGAATAGAAACATACGCCGGTTCCGCCATTGTTTACATTCTGACTTCCCTGATCATGTGACCAACCGCTGCGCGAGGGGGGAGATTTAGAACGAGTCCATTTACGGACTTAAACCAGAGAAATATTGACAGACAAGCTGACAGTTATGTACTCAATAATGTAAAGGTGGGGTGTGAGTTGAGGGAACGCAGCTTATAGAAATTTCCATGAGGTTAGTTAAATAACAATAATTTTACATTTGTGCGTCACAATTTCTGTATGCTGCACTGTTTACAACATCTTTGGTTGCTGTCTTTTTCTCTTTTTTTCGGGATGAAATAGAAGATAAGAATAGACAAGATAAGATAAGATAAGATAACTTTATTGGTCCATATTCTGGAAAATTGTTTTGATTCAGCATCAAATAGTAATGACATTAATATATAACAAAACACATAAACACACACACACACAAACATACACATACACATTACACACATACATACACACACACACACACACACACACACACACACACACACACACACACAACACACACACACATGCACATGCATGCATATGCTTGATAATTGATGATTTAAGTAATGACAATCTATTCTGTTTTGCCAAAAGACCTTTTATCTGCAGTTTCTTTCCCAGAAATTTCCAGCACATTTTTCCTCCCGTTTCCTGCATGTCTATTATTACGGGGCAAAAAGAAGTACAGTTTTATTGAAACGTTCTGTACCCCGGTCATTTTACTATCATTTTCCAGCACCAACCTATATTCGGTCATAGTCATAGGCAGACCGCCTCTCTCAGAGATAAGCAGTTTGCAGACTGGGCTAATGTTGTGCTTGCTACAAACAAAGTTTCAACCCGATACATCCATCAAAGCAATGTCACAGACAATGTAAATCACAAAGTTATTGGTTAAAAAACAGCACCAAAGCTTGAGATTGGCATTAGTTTCTTGCGTTTTGTAATACAGACTTTTTTCCCTTCTCCTAAACAAAACTCACTCAAAGGAAAGAGGCGATTCATTATGTCACTTCATTGTAAACATCAATGTATATCACGCAGGTGTTTCTTTGCATAGCTGGATCACTAGTGGGCGGAGCCATCATCTATGTCTTTATAGGAGTGGCTTCCCCTGCCGGCAAACAGAGGCAGGCCCAAAATGGCCAGAGAGCAAGAGACATGATAGAAGAGGCCAATTATCAAGCCGGACAGCTAATGTCATCGCTTATTCAGCACGGTGAGACAGGACATCTTCACTGAGACAAAAATTTAATCTGTCCCTGCAGAAAAATTGCATTTCAAGCCCTCGAAATTTGCGCCAAGAACTGCAAAATTTGCCTGCAAGAAAATTGTAAAATGTGTGTCAAAAGTTGTCAAAATTTTGCAAATATAGATTCGTAACTCTATGTCACAATATTTACTACAGTATCGTTGCAAAATTGTTGAAATGGAACACATTTTCTGCGTTCCTGTTGACGTGAAATTGAGACCATGGCATAAAATAAGTGCATTTGCACTAAATTTGCGGAAAATGTCTAAATTTGCACAAAAATTTGCAAAATTACACAAAGCCTCAAACACGCGGAAATTTGCAGTAATTTGCGACCGCGATTTTCTGAAGGGACAGTTCAGTGAACAAGCTCGTAATTATTCCTTCCCATTGCACCCTCCCCTCCACGCAACCCCTCCCCACCAAAAAATAAAAGTAAACTTTGCTCCTCTCTTTCAGAAAACAATGGACTACATTAATATCCATTACCTGTATGCCTTATTATTAATGGCCTGATCTTGTACACTTTCTTACTTAAAGATCGGACTATGTCTTGGGATGGATGTTCTGTAAGAAATTTAAGAAAAAAACAACAATCCTTTTGCAACAATAGGAGTCTGCAAACCAAGGACACATGAATAAAGGGATCCCTGAAGGTTACCAACGCCTAAATAATTTCACTATATAACACTAGTAATTTACAACTGGTGCCACCCAGATATCACTGTATATATAGTTGCCGTTTTCTCTTTTTTGATGTCACCAGCCTAGCCTGTGTCCCTACTGATATAACCTCTAAAGAAAGAAGTTCTTTGCAGGAATGAGGCTACGCCCCACCGCTTTTCTCGCTTCGCGTTTTGAAACCTTAGAATAAAAATATATGATAATGTCGGGTCCACCTAATTCGATCTCAGATAAATCGATATGCTCTTAATTTGATGTAAATTACGCAATAGTTCTTTTCCTCTTTGTGCATGATAAACATATCCTGGTTATTTGAATGGACTGATGCACACATTATGCAAATTTTATTCGCTTTCGCCATTCTCCCTCTTCTTGCAAAATCACAGCAATCAGGCATGAAACAAAGAAGTAAGTGCTTGAGGAGAGGGCAGGAGAAGCCGTCAGTGTATGTGGTAGGTAGGTAGGTAGGTAGGTAGGTAGGTAGGTAGGTAGGTAGGTAGGTAGGTAGGTAGGTAGGTAGGTAGGTAGGTAGGTAGGTAGGTAGGGGTGTGTATTAGTATAATACTCCACCGCTGATTAAGGAGGGTGTCGGGAGGGAGCACATGGGCAAATATATAATCGATTGATAATCACGCACTCAGTGATACAGGACTGCATAATGTACTCGCACAAGTAGGCCTACTTCTGGTTGTCTATATATACTGTGCTACTGTTTAAAAACAACATTGCTTTCTGTGTCTATGATGACGCGTTACAGAAAAACGTGTGTTTGAGACTAAAGAAAACCTGTAAGGTTACCTGTTATTTATTTCAGGTCGCAAAAAAACGCACATGAAACACTAATTTCGTAGTATAACGGAATAAAAACAAGGTAAAAATTTTCGTGATAAGAGTAAGCTACAGCAGAGTAAAGGGTAACAATAGATCTCTGCTAAGTGGGACGTATCGAGCTTTGAAACATTGATGGATGTACGGAAGACAAAAGACGCCGAACGCATTCATCAAACTATCTAGTGATTTGTAGGAAAATCAAATTTGAGATAGAAAAATGCCAGTAAACTACCCACGTGATTTTTTTTTACTCGAAAGGTTTGCTCTTTTCTTCTTGTCTGAACTCACCCAGAAATACTGGCGTCACAAGGTGAGAAGGCTTAGCGGCAAGGTATAGAGAGAAAGAGGGAGGGAGGGAGGGGGAGGTTATTCGAAATAGGGACAGACGACCAGGTGACTTTTTATTCTTAACAGTCCTTCTCAGTACTATCGCTACTCAAACACAGTCGATCCCCATCCAAACAGCCTTTTCAAGACTAAAAATGAAAAGAATGGAACAGCAAGGCTCGAAAGAGGGGACATTGTTCAGATTTCCCTCTGCGATGGAGACAGTCTAAGCATGAATTAAAATACCAGAGTACTATACGAGTACGCTCTTAGTTAAAAAACCGTAAATCGAATTCTGGTAATTCGAACACACATGACGGTCCCAAGTTAGTCCCAACGAAATAGACTTAAGCGGACTCGACTGTATACATATTTTCATGTAATACTGAACCACTTTTAAAACTCTAGATAGGAAGACTCAAGCTGTTGCACACAAGAGAGCAGTCTCTGATTCAACACTAGGGATGTAGACGACAATTAGTCGAGTCAAAGGCTGAGCATGATCACCAATTCCTTTCTTCTCTGTCTCCGAAGGAAACACGGCGACTTAATCTACGTTAGCCCCACCACAAAATTGGACAATGCACAGCCACTTATGGGGGTATATAGATATTTATTGAGTCTCTGATGTTTCTACGCTTGCATCAGCCTTTCTGTGGCGAGGGGTTGACATTACTTTAATTTTGCGATTGAGTGGATACTTGAGCTTGAGCCCTTCTGCCTGATGCCATGGTATAACAGATACTCGTGTTCCGGAGTTGTGCTCTGTCTTCATACTGTGAGTTCCAAATGTCTGGTCGCTCTGGGAGATAGCCAGTCCATTCATCTTTTAGTTCAGGAGAGTGAAAAATAATAATATGGTGTGCTACAGTTTCATATGGTTCTGGGCAGAATGGGCATGCCAGTGCTATCAAATGCATGTTGAGTGGCACATGGGTTGTTCTCAGGCGAAATATGATCACTTGGTCATGTCTCTTGGGAATATTAATATACTACTCTTTGGCTCGAGATGCTATGTTTCAGGAATTTGTCATTTCGAGGAAAGCAAATCACGAATAAAATGGGGTGCTTTCCTATTGTACAATGATCGATGGCATCCTTATAATGTTCCTTGATACGTCTACCCTTGATACGTCTACTCTTGATACGTCTATCTGTGTCAGGAGAGCGGATGTTGCCAAGCTTTGGATCTGGGCGAATGTTCCTGTCGTTTTGGTGGATATTTACCATAATCCTAGCAGCCATCTACAAAGGAAACCTCACCGCCTTCCTGCTGGTGCCCATGGATGACGTGCCATTTACCACCTTGGAAGAGCTTGCCACCCAGGATGAGTACAGGTGGGGAGTCACGGGGAGCACAGTGGTGGAGCGCCTTTTTCAGGTATGTTGAGTCCTATTGCCATTCTTACTTTTTTATCGTAACTCTGGTTGTGCCAGGCAGTCTGTTCAAGTCAATATCACTCTTACATTCTGCATGAATTTTGGAAAGGACGGAGCTCTCTTCATCAGGCACTAAGTGAATTTACGCAGAGTGCCAGATGAAAAAAAACTTTGTCTTTCGAAAATTTACAATAAAGTTTTAGTATTCCTTTATAGTCAGTTCGTTATTACCGGATATAGTGCAGTTTGAAGGGATTTTTATACATTTTTTTTCTT
Organism: Ellobium chinense; assembly: GCA_033807755.1. Taxonomy (NCBI): domain Eukaryota; kingdom Metazoa; phylum Mollusca; class Gastropoda; order Ellobiida; family Ellobiidae; genus Ellobium; species Ellobium chinense. The sequence continues at coordinate 333,565 of JAWQUT010000265.1, forward strand.
ACATGTAACTTTTGAATTTGAATGATCACATTCTTAAGTAAAAGCTTTTTTTTTGTGTGTGTTTGGTTCCTTTTTCAAGAATTTTGTGGTCGGTCTGGGCAGATTTAATTTAAATGACAGCTAAAAAAATAGTCTACTTTGCCAGAGAGAACTGTTTTGAGCTGCTGGGACATCATCACTTTTTTTCTTAAGGCAAGGGGAAATCATTATGTCCTTCAGCAAGAGTCAAATCCCAGAATCCTAGTCATTAAGACCCACTTTCTTACATCACATAGCACATACATAGCACATACATTCGGTGACAGTAGGATACTCGGGTTTTTTTTTTCTCTGGAAATGGGTGCTTTGAAACTCTCAGAGAGCAAAAGTATAATGAACTATTATTTTTGACGTACACACCTACCTTTAAATAACACTTTAACAACTTCAGACTAATGTAGCTCAAAGAGTCTAATCAGTTGCAATGAGCAAACAAACAGGGGCAGGTATTGGCATGATAATCAAGGCAGATTTGAAGAGAATATGTATATATTCAATATTTACTTTCTGATGCTCTGCATGACTAAGTTTATTCTCAGTAATAGGGGTATTATCGACATGAAAGTTTGAATTATCGGGGGCAAAACTCCTCTGAGCACACAAAAAAAACTTACGGGAAAATAATATAGTTTCGAAACAATTTATCTTCTTTAAGAATTTCCTTGAAAATCAAGAACTCTTTTTTACCAAACTGCTAGTTGTAGAGTATCATTAACAACTTTTGTAACTTTTGTTAACAACAGACCTCCCAGAGATCAGATTTCAGAAAGCTGGGAGAAGGCATAGAGAGGTTTAAGGCTTCTGATCCAGAGATAAACAGCCTTGACCCACTGGTTCATCTAGCGAAGGTCAAGAATGGTCATTATGCATACATCAGTGACATGGTGCCCATGGAGATATGGATAACTGAGGACTGTGACCTGCGTCTCCTGTCACAGACAGTCATCCCTCTTCCCTTTGTGATCGGATTTCACAACAATTCAGCTTTGGTCGGCCCTTTCAATAGACAGTAAGTACAAGAATCACATTTTAAACCTGTTTAGACAGTCAGTGTGGCTGCAATATATTATTATCAGCTAGTATCAGTGTCAAGAATACCATTATTTTCTCAGCATTCAAGATTTCCTTCAAGCCCGGCTGGTTGACATCCAACAATAGAAACGATGCTGTATGTCACTAATGTGCGAAAACGTTAAAAAATAAATCTTAACTATCGAGAATACCCCTGTTAACCTGCCTTGACGCTACCTGCTGTTTTCCTCAGGCTCTTGGATATTGATCAGATGGGACTGTTCAGTTTTTGGAAAGACAGATGGTGGCCCAAAGGAGGTAGCTGCACCAGGGCTAGCATTCATGACACAAAAGTTCTCTCCCTTTTGGAAACACAGTCTGCCTTCTACATCTTGTGTGCGGGCATCATCATGAGTTGTCTTGCCCTTTTCCTGGAATTCTCCTGGAAGATGGTCTGTTGTGTCTCTTTCAGGGAAAGCATTCACGGATTTTTCTGTGCTAAGAAGTTGCATTTTAACGAGTAAAACACAGAAGTGGACATGTAAATCTTCACTTTATGTATACTTAATGCTCAAACAATGTAAGAACAATATCAAAGTTCAGTTTTCACTGGGAGGCAGTTTCGCCACGAGGCTTATGAATTGTTTTTACATGGAGTCTGGGATTTGTGGGTTTCACTGTCGGATCAGGCAGTTTATGTTCTGGTGTCCCTGGAAAAATCACTATTTCCACCATAACCCCATTGGATTCAGATGTGAACAAGTACCTGGCTTTTGAGCTGGGAGGAAGGGGAGAAGGCATAGAGAGGTTTAAGGCCAGTGGCCATATACATAATCCTTACGTTAGTTAACGCAATGCTGTAACCACGGAAAACTCCCAAAACATTAGTAGCGTTCACTGTAGTTAACGCAATACGTTAGCTAACATATGCATTATGCATACGGCCACTGGGCACTGCACTGTGGAGACTATTTAACAGAGAACTTGTTATAGATTTGCTTTATGATAATATAGTATTATTGTATGGTTCATGTGAACTGTTGTATACACATTTTTTTTATTAATGAGATAAATTATCTTGTATGGCATCATAAAAAGGATTCCCTTCATGGCAAATGAAGGTTTACTTTTACCTTTTACTTTTACCATTTTTTTACTAGATCTAATTCTGTACAAGAATACAAGCATTGATAAAAAGGTATCAAGCACCTATTAATAGGCCAAATCACCAATAGTGTATAAGCCTATTAATCTGCTAATACATAAAATCCACATTTTTTAGGGCCCAGCCAGCCAATGTCATGGTGTAGACATTGTAAAAAGACCTGTGATCTAAAATAAAAGTATCCAATTTCAAAGTTTCAGATACAATTTGAACTTTATATTAGTAAAGTGTGTTAGGCCTATATATAGCTCACAGTCAAAACCAATCTAATGAAAAATTATGGATCAAGTCAGAAGGCAAGATGACTATTTTCTAAAGAGATTTATGAAACATTTGGGGTATTGACCTTCCCCCTCCCCACTTTATTTATTCCGGTTAAAAGATCAGGCATTACTTTAACCTTTATAATTGAGAAAAAAAATTCTGAAATCATCGTAGAATTTGTAGAATAACAGTTTATTTATGGGGCCAAAAGAAGAAAACACAACAGGTGCCAGTAACCAATGCCTTGTGTATAGTGGAGCTTGTGGAGAGTACTGTGTGTATTGTGTGTACTGCATATTGTGTATACAATGTATGTAGACTTGCACTAAATGTGTTTGGAATCTGATTTGCAAGTTTTGAACCTCATTCCAAGTTCCAGTCAAACATTATCTTGTGCCTATTATTTAAATGTTTATTTTGCATGTGGTTAACATTAACTAATGTATTTCTTTTGTTGTTTTTTTATGTTAACCAAGTCTGAATAATCATAAGTATTAAGTATTGGTGATAAATGACCCACCTAAGCTTCATTTTCTGCAATTCTAAACAGTCTAAAGTTTCTTTCTTGGTAACAAGGTATATACTGTAGAACTCTGTTAACACACAATTGAAGGAACTGGCCAAATCATGGCAGATTTCCGTTTACAGTACAATATAAGGGTAATAATCAAATAAATGTCTGACGGTATTGGTCTAAGTGATGGCTTCAATGGCCTTGACTGGTTAGTGCCGCTTGTTGTTGGGGATCAACATACATTATCATCACCTTTGATTGAAGCAATACTGTATTTGATTCAACCATGTGCCTGACCCTCTCTCTATACACCAGACCACCAATAAACAAGAAGAGGGAAAATTGCTACTGCAGCAGCTAATTTTTTTCAGCATTTTTCTTTCTATTACAGGCTCATCTCGTATAATGTTATCAAAGGTTTCCTGGAACTTGTTATCTAGTTAATTGTCAAATTCTACAATGAATAAAGAGGGCCTTTGGATGGGGATTTTTTTTTTACCACTAGGTTAACCAAGATAGTGAGTAAAGCACTGTTGTGTTAAATGAGTTCTACTGTATATGCATAACAAAGAGGATCAGAACAGTGCAAATTTGAGAAAAGGCCAACAGAAAATTGCAAGAACCCAAAATATGGTTATTTTTATAAGGTAAAATATACAAGGAAATAGTAAATATTGCATGTAAAGTAAATGTGTTTACACTTTTCACATGCAACATAGAATCATCACAACACTGCCTACATGACATAAGGGTGTCTTGTGCAAGACAGCTTATCCACTCACCACTTATTTGCAAGTTCACCTGCGATGGAATTCTTCAATTTTATTCAATAAAGTACAAGGTTTTCATGATGGAGCATACTCCAATAATAAATAGGTGTCTCTTCAAATATTCAGTAACTTTCCTTTTGACCGTTTATAGAATATGAGGTGCCTTGGTGCAATTAAAATCAATACATACAGTGAGAATAGATTGAATAAGAAACTCTACCCATGGTAAGTACTAAATGTAAACACACTTTGGACCATACTGAGGCAAATGAGCACAATGTATGATAACACACATTAAATTCTCAGATCATGGGCCAAAGTCTTGTATCATTAAGATATTCTCTAGGCCTTTAAGTGCTGGCAGTGTGACAAGAGAGCTACCTCACTGTTCAAAACTGGACAAGCTGACTGGATTTTACCAGTTCCAAAGTGTTTATGCCATTACCACTTAATATCCACAACATTTTCTCAAATGACTACACTGCTGAAAATGGAACGGCTGAGAGAAACACTGTTTTCACAAACAATTTCCCCGTACTAATTTCTTCACTCCACAGTATTGTAGCAAACACAATGCTGGAAATAACACCTGACCAAAAAAAAAATTGTACTCAATATCTAAAACCTGGAAATGTTAGTTCGGCGTATCTTCTTTCTTAGAATGTCAACATATACCTGCGTATAAATCATAATAACTTGACTGCACAGTAAGTAGTAAGTACATTAACATAAGTGTAATGAACAGCTAAAATGGGTCCTTTTGGCAAAATGTTACTTTTGAGATTACTGAGAATTTCAGGACATCACTTTTCGACCCTATGCAGTAGATGTACCAAATAAAGATAATTTTGCATGCATGAGCACACAAGAGCTTTTTTCCAAAACTAAGTTTTTTTCCAAACTATAAATATAGTGATGCATTTCTTAATGCAATCAGCAAAAACAAAACTGGGCATGAAAACAGGATTCCTTCAAAAGTTATGACAGAATGAAATAAATAAGAGCGTTGCAGAGAACAGTTACTCTTACATTATTCCCCTCTATTTCAAAATCATTCAAAATGCTGTTATGGAGTTGCCAAGAAATGGTCTTCAATTACCTGTAAGTACCTTCAACAATATCATTACAGAAGACACAGAATGCTTGAAACTGGGTTGTCCTGAGCTTATTTTGCAAAAACCATAGGACAGAGATAAATCAAGTATTACACCAGATTTGTGTCACAGATTTTTTTCTTCGCATTGGCCTAATTTTGTGTAAAGGGTTTTTGTAATATAGCTGTTTAACTGTATTTACAATGAAAGCATTTTTGTCCAGAGAGTCCCTTCTGATCTCCATCATCACTGTGAGTGGGACAAAGTGCCTGAAGCGCAATGATAATTCACAATAAGGATTTATCACAAAACCAACAATCATGAAAATATACAAACAAATAAGATCTATAAATCAGTGCTGTAAACTGTGTATAGAGAGAGGAATATTATGACAATGAATGAATGTTTTGTTGTTGTTATTGTTTTGTTATATTTTCTTGGAATGTGAAATTGAAAAGGAATGTTGAGAAACGTGAAATTGAAAAGGAATGTTGAGAAATAATCAATCTCAGTAAACTCTGCAAGATGATGTTATGACCATATTTTGACTTTTTATGATCATGCTAGTATAAGTGAACTTTAATGAAGATAAATTCTAGTAATCCTTTTGACATGTGAGTTTTCTTATGTACGAGGATAAGTGAAAATAAAAATGCATGAATAAAATGCTGCATATTTCTCCATATCTAATATCTGATTATAATACTATGAATAAATTTGAACATACACCTTTGCCATTCACAAGTCACCCTCATTCTCATTCAGGTCATCATTAAAATTTATCAGTTATTTCACATAATATATTCTGAAGTTCACTTCATTCTTCAAAATCATAATACAAGTTTGCAGAAAATACAGCTTGCTGCTTGGTGTAACTGATTATTCAGACTTCAGCATCACATAGGTATAATTTAAACTATTATGTCTGGTTCTCTCATATGTATGATCAATAAGTAGGTCAAAGGACACATGCTGACACAGACAAATTAAGGCATGCTGGGTCCATAAGTAAACATTCTGTGAAAATTGTCCATCAACATTGAACATAACGAAAATTAATATCAATCAGCTGAAGATTTTCTTTAAAAGCTGTAGATTGGCACCTCTGAAGTATACAGGACAGTCTACAAGGCATCAGCAACTGCTTTCAGCCAACCAGCCAGTGCCACTGCCCCTGGGTCAGGTTTAGTCAACAAGGCTTTGTTCACATAACTAGCCCTGCCTGCCTGTGCATCCATTTTAGCTGTTTCAGTTGCAACTTTATCAGCAGCCTAAAGAAAGCAAATGCAGAAAATTGTCATCCTAAATTAAAAAAGGAAAATGTAGTACATTGCCATTTTCACAATTTTCAAAGATAAGAAAAGGTGCAAAGCTAATGAAATTTTAACATCAATAGATGCTCCTTCTACATCTGTACTATTTTTATTGGCAGAAAAAGTTGAGTTGGCGAGATCTTCATTAACTGCGTGATCCGTAAACAGTCTTTGCTGTGTAAAATTAGTGTCATAAAAGACCTTGTTGTGCAAATTGTTTTCAACATTTTTGGCTGGAGGGAAGCAATCAGCCCTTTACTCTCAATCTCAATGCCGGACATTAAACAGAAAGGTTCTTGATAATCTCATGCAAAAATGCAAAGTGTCAGCACAATGGATCTCACAAATGCCCAAATGGTTGATTCCAATTAAACAGTCATCACGTTCAACATATCCTGCTCACATCTACAACACAGTTGACCACTTCACAATAACTTCCTCTTAATCGCATCATTTCAGATACCAGAACTTTGTATTCTCTATATGAAAGATCCTGGATATCTGCAACTCCCATCAGTCATAACATTTCAAGTGCTCTTAAGGGGTTGGATTAAACAAAGTCATAGGTACACCAGTCTTGTTTTATAAGCTCAGCTTGTGACATCAGGAATTTCAGTAATATTTATAGGATAGAAATGCTTTCCAAACGCATGATGCTAACTCTAAAATATCTGCCTCCCTTGTCTGTTTCTCCTTAGGATCATTCAGATTAAATATGCATTGCTCCCTTTTTTGACAGCATTTCCATCCCAACATTCTACATTTCACTTTCACAAATGATTTCTACAATATTTCTTGAAATTAGTCTAGTGAGTCTCAGTTTTAAAAGACATCTACACAGATAAGGGATAACAGAATCTCAGGGATAACAGAATCTCAGGCAAGCTCTAGCACTTCTGCTGAGCTAGCCAAGAGACAAGATTTCCTGACCATGGAGTCACACCATGCCATGTGTTATATTTAAGTGTTGCATCTATACATACCTGCGCAGCAAGTTTCAGTGCCTCCCCAGTTGACTTGCCACTGCTCACACTTGACTTCAGACTGTCATATGCTGCCTGAATGGGGTCCACCTAATCAGCAATACAAGAGTTAAAGATTTATTTGTAATAAGAAAAATAACACATCATCTGAGAATCAATGCACGATTCAGGACATAGTTATGTCAATGAATAGAATGCAACCCCCTCTATCAGGACAATTCTGGTTTTTAATTGGAACAAATAGTCTCATATGGCCCTAACCAAAAGCCTGAACTTATCAAGATGATAGATACTACATTCATGGTGGGTGAAACAATGTTATCTTTAGCTGTTTTCCAACCTAATGTGTAGCACTGTAAACAATTCAGAAAATAACATAAATCATAGTTTATCAAAACACTTTCTCACAGTTTGCATCCTATCTGGCAAACCTCCTTTCTCATATTTCTTTGTGCTAGCTTTTCATACTTGTGGGTACATACCATTGTGCGATAGCCTGGCCTTGCCCCTCCATATCTGAGGATACAATGCAATATCATGATGTGCTACAAAGAGATAACTGCATACTCTGATGAATTACTACAGTGTGTTGTTTTTTTGTTTTTGTTAGTTATTTTTTTAGGCACAAAAATTATTTCCCATGTAAAAAAAGTTCCCTCCATAATTCCTCAAACTCTTATCACTTGTAAACAATTTGCATAGGGAACTGGTAGCCTGTGAGGTGGGGTGATGTAACATGATTATTTGTAGTTAAACTTGTACCCCTAATTACTTGGATATTATTAACTGTAATCCATTTTTCTATCAATGTAAAGCAGGATTGCAGTCTGGCAATTTTTGTGCTAAATTCCATCACCTGAAATCTAGACTTCTGTGCTTCTAAACATATATGAAAATCATCGCGCCGCGATGTGAAAATTAGATTCTTACAAAAAGCAGTGTCTGGCTTCTCACGAAATTTGACACTGATGAAAAAAAAATTCTTTAGCGCATCTTCAGAACTATTACTTCAGAAAGTTACACAGTTATACACTTGCAGTGACAAATGTCAATCTCATTGAGACTCAAATGTCATACCTCATAATGACCTGCAACCCTGAGCCCAGTGCCGCACACAAACTCTCATTAGTAGCTGCCTTCAGTTCTTGTGCTGCTCCAGTGAAGAATAAACTATACAGCTGGGGACAGATGTGACAGAGACAAAATTTAACACATCACTGCCTTCTTCTGACTTCTAAAACCAAGCAACATGGCAATAGCAAACAAGACACTGATGGTTGGGCAGCATAATGAAGTATTTCTCCACAATCCAGCAAAATAAATACCCCACAGTGGAAAAATACAATGTGTAATCAGATAATGTATGATGTAACTGAAATCAAAATTACTGCCACTACGAGGGAACATTTTATTTTCCTTCAGTTCTCAGTTTACATGGCTTGTCTAACAGATTTCCCCGATTCTATTTTCTATACACAATGGTTAACACTTTGTACACCACATTCTTGGCAATTCAATTATCCTTTCAGTCCCAAAGTCCTTCAAAGCTCATCTGGCAAATGCACCAAAATTTGTTGCGCAATCAAAATTTCATGACAAGGGTAGAAAAAGTTAAAGTAAAATCGCATGCAATGTTGCGACCATGGTATACAAATTGCTAATGGCCTGATACTTCTGATGGTACTGGATATGAATGAGAAATTGTCTGTCAGGTTCCTGTTCACAAAATCTGGTTCACAGAACATTTTTCTCACAGACAGACACATCACACATGCACATGCATAATGTACTCACAGCTCCAGAAGCTCCCCCCATGACATTTTCGGTGATCTGACCCAGGCTCAGTGCCAGAGTGTAAGGGCAGTCCACTGGCAGAGTGGGGCTGGAAGCTGGTCCAAGTTTAGCCAGGATAGCTACAGGCATGCAGGCATACGACAAATTACTCACATCCAGTAAATACACCTCTCATCACTTATGACAATGACAGAATTTGCATTGGACATCTACTATATTTTCCATACAACAACACATTAAACGGAAATGGGGACCAGATGTATAAAATCTTACCATGAAATTTCTGGCAAATTTTCACAATATTGACCAAATAAATATGTGAAAATAAGCAAACATACTTCCTTGTAGTTTTCCTTCATCTACTCATTACAGGATGGCTAATCTGGAATTTGGGAACATTTCCATGGATTCTATCGTCAAACCTGGTCTGATGACCACCTGTCTATCATGACCACCTCCTAAGGATGACCATTCATATTTCTTATATGGTGGATCTCCATATGATGACCACTTCTAATGTCATTATGACCACCCATTCTCATGTCCCAAATAGTATAAAACATAAGGAATAAACACTGTGTAGGGCGACGGTCAACGGGTTAATCTGAGACCCCGTAAGAGCTATTCAATGCATAGGGTTTAAAAGATTTTCTTTCTAAATTGAAATATGATTAGTCTTTCTGTTTGATGTCTTTCTGCTTGATGTCTGTGGCCTGCAATCAAGGTATATTAAAGTGAAAAACAGAGAGGAAAGTGTTTTCTTATATTCTGACCAAAAATTCAACCTGTGAAAAGACCATCCTTTCTACGGTGACTGCTTTTTTCAGGAACGAATGGTTATTGGCGTATACAGATTCCACCACAGTGTAACATTATCTTAAAATAAATTTCATATAAGAAAACATCCACCATCACCAACTCTTTTGCTAGTCCTATCAGGATAAAGTTTGGAAGCAGTGACAGTGAGAGGCTGAAAAGTGTTAGAAATCTCAACGTTCTCACCTTTTGCTCCCATCGTTAATGTGGATCCGCAGTCTCCATCTCCTGATTGGGTGTCAAGGTCATTCAGTTCTTTTTCCATAGCCACCACCCTCTGGCATGCAGACTGCACAGCTTTGTACACCAAGGCAGAAGTTGCTGGAGAAATGTATTTGTAATGACTATTTAAAATATCCATTGCGGTATACACCTTACAATCTGCATGTCTAAATACATAATATGAAAGTGTCAAGGCTTCCTCTCACATGCCTAGCACTAATATTTTATGAAACCTTGGCCATTACCCACAGACAAATTGTGTACAGTTGTTTGAATAAGCACTTCTATGGGAGGTACACCATCTCCATTGAGTGTTTTCAATAATGCTGATGCATTTTAAACAAATCACAGCCAAAATCAGATCTTTTGTTAAGGTTAATGCTCACAACTGTCTTAATAATAATGTCTTTCTCGACTTTTCTCTTAATCTAGCTCAGATGTGTTGTTTTTGTTGTTTTTTTTCAGAAAACGCAATGGTCAGCCATTCACATTTGGCTAGCAAGCAGAATTCACTTCATTAGAAATTTCATAAATGTTCAATACACAGTACGCCTATTCTATACCTTTAAGGAGGGNGGGGGGGGGGGGGAATGGGTCCTGAAGTTTTAAACTGTTGAAAATGGGCAATTTTAACCTTTATAATCAGATTCAGCATGTCCGATTGAGAGGTGAAGAGTAAAAAAAATTTGAAATTTTCTTATGGCCGCCATGACAGTGCCGCCATCTTGAATTACTTCATCGGAAAAATGGTCATTTTCAAATCCCTAAGGCTCCGACAGTTTTCAACAAAACAACCTGAAATTTGGTACAAATACATTTCAACATCTGCATCATTTTTTTTTAATATCTGTAATAGGTTGTCAGCATTAATCTTTTGAAATGTACATGTAGAAAATACTGATTTTTCCTCAATTTTTCACCAAAAACGCTTATTTTCTAAAAAAAGAACAATTGAAAAACTGGAAAAAATAATGCATATTGTTTTTTTACATGGTTCAAGGAAGATAGATACCAATTTTTAAGTCAATTGGTCCATGAGTTACAAAGCCTTAGGGAAAACAAGTGTTCAAAAAAAAAGTTCCGAGAAAATCACGTTTGAAGTTTATGCAATGGTTTTTTTTCACACTTTCTGATGACAAATTGTGGTCTAAACGCTTCAAAATTGTTCTGCTTGATAGGCTGGCCCTCCCTCTCTTGTCTCGCTTATTCTCTTGTTGCAATACCGTTCTTACACCAATATATTCAATTTTTGTGTCTGTGAAGGCCTCACAAAGATGAGTGATGTTTACTGTTTCAGTGCTGTTTGGGTATCGTTTTCTGGTGACCCTCCTTCAGGAAAAGGATCATTTGAGGGGAAAGGGGTCATAATAGACTATCTAATGGGTAAAATCATAAGCAGAAATGGTTGAACTGGATGAAAATGGAAAAAATCGCAAAATCAGTATTTTAATCTTTGAAATTCAGGGACCCCACTCCCCCCTCTCAAAGTCTGGAATGGCATCTGTCATTGTTTACATTTGAAGACCAAAAGTAATCCCCTGATCACTGACTGCAGACAGAAACTGTACAGGTGCATGTAGTTAACCTAAACTAGTATGTAGGTCTTGGTTACCAGAATCCAACTTAGTGGCTCCTGCATCTGATAGTGATTTATCCTCTGCAGCCACAGAAACTAGTCCTGGTGTCTTCCTAATCTTCTCCCCTGGAGGTAAGTAAGATGGCCGCCAGGCTGGAGCATCAGTTGGGTAATCTGGGAAGAAATAATTAATGTGCAAAAATCAAGACATACAACCATAAAGAAATCATATGTGCACTTTTCCAACTCAAACAAAACTTTACTGTATTTTACACCACTACATACTTCATTGCAGGAATCATAGTAACCTCAGAATCAAGGGTACAATCAGAACAAAAATATCTCCAAACAACATCTCGCTCCAGCCCAGCATTTTGATGCATTTGACAGTGAGTATAAGTGAGGTTTCACAAACTCAAAATTCCCAGGAACCAGGACATCACATCAAGTTTGTGAGGTGTCTGAGATCATAACAAAATTTAATACACAATAGGGTACTTAGGACCAGGGCATAGCAATGAGACCATTCGCTTTTTTAATACCACAAGATCTGAGATCGAGAGGTCCCACAGTAGATTCTACAACAAACATTACAGCTGCAATTCCCTTATAGATGTTTATAAAATACTGCAGGTGAACATTAAACTCATTCCATGCCAATCGACGATATATCGTCGATATACATTGCCGTGGCTGCGCCAATCAATGATGTATCGTCGATATCAAAATCTTCTTTTGTTTCGCTACTAAGGTCTGGTTGAAACTTTTTAGTACTCACTAGTCAAAGCACCCGCAAAATTTGCGGCGTTATCGTGCGAAGGAAACGACCAAACTTCAACTACATCATTAACACCACTCCTCTTTTTGTAATTAAACTGTGCTCACATATTGTGTGTAAACATATCAGTTAAGCTGAAATTTTTAAAAAAACGCTTAAAATTAATGATTTTTCCAAACGCCAGCCTCTCTAAAAACCCCCCATATTTGAAGAATTCGGTCTCAAAACACCAATTTGGCTGCAGACACCACAATAGTAGTGACGTCATTAGCAGGAACCTCAGTTTAAAAATTGGAACAGGTAATTGGGTACGGGAAAATCCATTTTTTACATATTTCTGAGACAATCAGAAACAGTGCTCTCCACCAATTTGTAAAAAAAGGACCAGTTATGGTCGGTTTGTGACTCACACATGATGAAATCATGAAATCAGTGGAGAAATTAGCCCCCACGATGTGCATGGGATGAAGCGTTATTTTGCTGTAGGGACAACAAAGTCTAGGACTTGCATCTTTCTATCGGAAAGCACCAGTATTCACACTGGTGGTTCACACGGCCAAAGTCATGTTCATTCTATTGATGCTGCTCCTTTTCATACCGATGAGTATGTTCACTCTGGCGATCGACTCTGCTATGTACATATTCTCCACCCGGCATCTAATACAACTGCTGGGTTTCAACTTCGGGGACCGGAAGTAAACATTTTAGGGACGAACCGCAAAAACCAATGTTGTTAGATCCATTTAAAAACACCGAAGTGGGACCGTATTCACGTAACAAAGAAAATTTACGTTATTATCAAAATAATACTTGCCGACCGTTTAAGGCGAAGAAATTATCAAAAGAAACACCTTCAGACCAAACGGGAGGTGTATGCAAAATTTTGGGTTGGTTGGTGCACAAATAGTCGAGATATGGCTGTTATAAAATTTCACGAGTTTTTTTATAATATAAGATAAGCAATGACAACTCTTCCTAAACTCCCGTTCATGAAATCGGCGTTAGTTTTGAGATGTTGGATGCGATTTTTCTTTATAGTAAGAAATAGTACTTTTAGAAAATAGTGGCCTGGCAAAAACGTGGAAAACATACTGGCATGGAATGAGTTAATCACAATTACTTATGTAAATCAAGGATGGATTAAATGAATTTTACAATGACATTTCAGTATCAAGAAAAAGAATCAGTGACTGCAGTCTTTTAAGTGGTAACAGTGAAGGATTATGAAGACTTGTTTATTTGAAAATTTAATTTATCTATGTGGTACTGTGCCATCTGTGTTATTTCACTAGGAGGCATGTGGCCATGCGGTTTGGGAGTCGAACTCAGAAACTGAAAACTGTCAAGCATAAGGTTTGTGTGTTCAACTCATGGACTGGGTGGTTTGTGGTGTCCTTGGGAAAAACACTCCACTCCCCTTTCCTCGCTTAACTCAGGGGTAAATGAGTACTTGGATTTCGAGCTGGGGGGACCAAGGCGCTACACTGCCGGCAACTAGCAATGATTTTGTTATGCTTCATTTGTAATTTATTTACCTGTAAGATGTGTGCTATTCTATGTTATTGTATTGTGAACGAGATCTACAAGACTGTAAGGCATTGTAAAAAAAATTTCCCTGTGCCGTCAGTAACAGTTCTATTTAATTTTGATCTTTTTTTTTTATTTATAGGTGTTTCCTACTTTCAATAAATCAATAAATTCGTTCTGGGAACCAACCTCTTTTATCTACTTCCTTTAGTATTTCAAGCTGACGACCATCCATTTCCAAGCCAGGGGCTAATATTTGGCAGAGATCCATAGTATACCGATTTTCATGAACTTGCACCAATATTTGGTGTCAAGCAGCATTTTAGCAACCCACACAATTTTTAATAAGGGTTACCAGACCAAAACTTCACACTTCACACAGATGAAAAATACTTGCATCTGATCACTAACCTACCGAGATAGTCCATGATTTCATCATCAAGATGCAGCACTGTGATGGAAATCCCCGCCATCTCTAATGAAGTCATGAAGGTCCCACAGTAAGCCTTGTCTACCGAGACACCTCGGTTTTCTAAGATAAAAAAGTCAAAGAATCACTGGCAAATGACCTCTATGATTTTAACATCTGTTCCATAGCAAGTAAGGTTATCACCATGACTATATAAACCAAAAACAGTATGTTGTCTGTGTTGATGTGTATTCATTCTCCATAAATTAAGTCATGTTGAAGTTTTGATATCAACTTTCTCATAATTTTAAAACAGCTTTGATGAAATCATCAGAATTCTTGAACGAACTTAAAAATTTAAGTATCTAATGATTATATGATGAATAAGACCTTTTTGTTGCATATTTGTACTCTACCATATTTTTCCAACAGTGTTGTATATCAACAAAGATGATGGATGCCAAGCACAACCAGAAAAAATACTACAGTAGATAAAGAGTTAGCTACTTGTAAATTACATGATATGGGATATAACAACAACAATTAAAATCTTGTGCTATTTGATAAGAACACAGGGAAAGCTCCAACTTACCAAGATATGAAATAGCTTCCTTAGCAACAATATTGAGCTCCAACACGGAGGTCCCACCTAGGTTGTTTACCATCAGAGCTACCCTGTCACCTTCAGTTATGGCAATGGAAGAAATTGTCAATAATAGTGTCACAACTTTGCGTACCACAGTCATAATATTACATCCAGTTTTACTATACTTCAGTGTATACATGCTGCAGACATGTGACTATGCTATACCATGAATATAAGTCATACATGGAGTCTCGGAACTAATAAGGTACAAAACAGTTCAATTATCAATTTTCACGGCTACAGATATAAAAACAGCTTTCCAAATATCTGACATATATGAAGGTACACAATATGATACATTTTAACACTAAAAACTCAAAAGGACACATTATTAATTTACAAATACTGTCACATGAAGCAAATAATAACAAGAAAATGGAAAAGACTTAAAGAGTTATGACAGTTTCAGAGATGAGTTGTACTCAATGTCAAGAGAAGAATGAGAAGAAAATGATCAGGCTTTTGATGCAAAACAATACTTAATTTGATTTGTCATGTTATAAAAGGTAACCCCATTTATTGTATACTGCAAACTGAAAATGCCAAAAATGACCTTTAATACAATAATAAACAGCCCACTCTTTCTCTCTGAAAATAGTTCTCAAATCAAGTCATCACTCTCTGATAAATGAACTAATGGTGTCTTGCCAGACAGATGTGTGACGGTACCTGACTTAATATCAATGTGAGTGGATGTCTGGGGATTGGTCATATGATCCATCATGGTCTTCACTGTATCATGTGCTGACTGGACCTAACATGGTGGAAATAATATGTATTAAAATGATTAGTCAGAAACACAGTGATGTCATTGATAAATTGCACTATAAGCAAAGTGCGCAATGAATAGTCTGAAGGTCCTAGATTCCCGTGCAACAACTTCAAACCTAATAGTGTTTAGTTGTTCATATACCACTCTGCCTTATGGTTGCCTTGTCTACATATTTGTGCATAATCTCATCCAATATATATGCATGTTCCAGTATGTTCCAATCAATTCATTTAATTTCCCTTACATTTCACCTTCTTCAATGCTGAACTGCAGCAGGTACTGGACCAACTCATACATCTTCTCCTATTTCCGATTAATTAACTTTCTCACTCTCACTCTCTCTCTCTCTCACTCTCTCTCTCTATCTCTCTCTTTCTTTTGTATGTTTTGTTCTGAGAACATACTTATGATATACATTATGATACTATAAACCATATATTTCTCCACAAAAAGCATACTCTTAAAAAAACAGAGATATAAGAACTGGTTTTATTTTCAAGAAATGTATTTTCATTTATAATAATTAATTAAATGAGTGAAAATTGCAGTTTACAACCATCTCAATTATAATTTTCACCAGGTTAATAACTGTTTCTTAGATCAGAAAAAGACTTTAGCCAATAAGAACAGGATATAAAATTTGAGGCTTGTTGCAAACTCTTTCATCATCTTTCAACTTACCAGCTTACCTTCATTCTGCGTACACCAGCCTCTCCATGCACACCTGAAGTTTCAAATGAATATGAATGTTTTAGAAAGGAGTGGCTTGATTCAAATTTATTGCAACAGAAAGGCATAGATTGAAGTGAAACAAAGTTGGCACTATATTTTTTCTTAGCTTACAAATACAAGAAAACATGTGGTATGAAAGCAAAAAGTTTACTACAATAACATTTGATAAAATATCCCCTTGAGTCATGGAGACAATGAGTATTTCAGTTTAACAGCTAATGCCCAAATTAAAGAGAAAAAAAAGACAAAAACAAAAATCAAAGCAACTAAGTACAAGACTGCTTTTCATCATAAGACCTTTCTCCCAGTGAACAGCTAAGCTGAAGTAGTGAAATAAGTAGAATCTCTAAGTGAGTTCTGTATTATCCATTTACAGTAAAACAAAAGGGAAAGTGATAATCTTTCACTTTCTTGCAAGAGTTGAGCTGGGTTTATTGTACTTTCAAGTTGCATGTTGTTGGAGTTTATACAATTATACATTGTCATCATCTTTGACTAACATGTCATCATCTTTGACTAACAAAATATTTCACTGTAATTTCATGTGCTCAACCATCAATGGACAATTGGACAAAGGGAGGGAAAACTGCAAAAGCAGTTGTTTTTTTTTTCTTTTCTCCATCACTTTTTTCTGTTTTAGCAGGGCTATAGTAGCCATGTTATCAAAGGCTCCTTGAAATTCATTATCAGATTATTTAAAGTATTTTACTAAAACTAAAAAGAGCCTATGAACAGGAATTTTCTTTTCATTCAGGTTAACTGAAATTTCATGTTAAGAGAATTCTACTGTATACTGGACACAGTATGTGTAATGCCTCACCTAGTCCCAGTTCCATTTCATCTGGCTGGAGAGTGAAGGACGGGCCTGATCCAGGCACAGAGCATGGGGACAATGACAGGCCAATAGTGCCTGAGGGATATAATGGTTGATTAAGTCTATATTATTGCTTATGCAGCACAGTTCTGACAACAAAGTTCACAGATAAGACAATGAAAATGGTTTGCTCACAGCTTCTTTTATTTTGCTTTAGAAAGTTGATAAATGACAACTTTGTGACTAATCAATTCATGAACAGAAAATCAGTAATAAGTTACTGTTCTCCCATATTGCTATAATATTCCAAATATTTCAATACATATAAAACTGTGTACCATGCATTAAATAACAGGAGTTTGACTAGTCTTTCTGATACATAGGAAAGCTGTGTAAAAGTAATAGAAAGGAACATCATATTTGATTTGAAGGAGATATTCTACAATGAGAAACAGTTCTATCAAAAAGCGATGTACTGATTTTTCAGTCTATTCAATCTACTATTTATCCACTCAAACACATTTTATCATATTTCCCATTGGTGCACCTATACGCTACTCTTCTCTAGCTTTATTTACCCATGCGTTCCTTTATGGCATTGAGAGAAGCCACCATGTCCTCCAAGCTCTTTCCTTTCTCTGCCATGGCACCAGCAATCTGTGATATCAATAATGCCAGCAAATGAATGAAAATCACCTTCAGTCTATTTCATGCTTCAGTAAAGTTTGGACTAGATCTGAATCTGAAACTAATTACAAATCTGTTTCACTATTTGATAAGAGTCACTTTACTGATCTCTCTTGGAGCCTTAGATCATGGGAGAATATTTTCAGATCCTGCTTAACATTTTGTGTACCATAGCCTTATTAAGGCAATTACCTTTTTAAGTTCTATGGACCCTCTGGAAAATGCATCAAAAACTGGTGCATAGTCATATTTTTGCAAGTTGGGTGTATTAAGGTAAAGTAAAAATGGAGGCAGTCCTGCAGCCATGGTACACAAAGGATTAAATAAATATTGTCAACTTCACTTAGTCATAACTCCCAGAGACCATAAGAATGTTTGTGATTAATCAGATTGTGCATTCAGCTCTACTTTTATTACCCATTATTTATTATTTTCAGAACATTGTTATGATTAAAAGAAAACAGAATGCAGCTTAGTGGACTGCACTTGAGCAGAATGGGCACTGATAAACTGACACCAAGAATGTGTCAATGCTGACCTTTAAGTTACTTTGGCCAATGATTTATACGTGTGACTTGCCTTGAGGGAATGCGTATTAGTCAGCTTTACCTTGTGAATAAGCATTGTTCCAGCCAAGCCTCGTCTGCCCGCTGAGTGGTCCACAGAATCTAAGGCACAGTCTTCACCCACAACAACCATCTCTGTCTTGTGACCCTTGACCCTTGCCCTTTCACATGCTATCCCAAAATTCAGGCGGTCGCCTGTGTAGTTGGTCACAATCATCAACACCTGACATTCTGAAGTATGATATACACAGAATTCACCATAGCAAAGTATAACAACTCGATAACACAGCTGGGAGAAAGACAGGACTCTTATGATTTACCTTCTCCCACCCTGACAACATCCCCTCGAAAGAAGATATCAGTTTTGCTTGCTACTTGTGGTTGATAAAAGTAATATTTCCTTCACTCAATCCTAAATTTAGTTCTTTTATCATTGCTGCCATATACATACACAATATTATCAATTTCCTAAAATAACAAAAAGAAAAGAAGTTTTATGGAACTCACAAGACAACAGTATGGAAGTATATATATTTTACTGTATACTAGGATCTGTGGATGTTTCAGTAGTGTCTTGACAAACCTGTCTGTTCTTGACATACTGCATTGACTGCAGCCATAATACAGCCAGGTGGTGGTGATGTGAACACAGACCCACAGGCGCAGGACGTTAGGCATCCCTTTCCCACATATCCTGATGAGGAGAATAAATAGTACTATACAAGCAAGGAGAAACTGCAAGAGAGGGGAATTCCAGCAAGGCTTAACAATTTCTGACTTAGCCTACAGTTTCATACCCTAAGTGCCTCCTTCTGATAGTGCTCCTGACCTTACACTTTCAGTACTTATTGAATACTTCCTGCTAAACATTATCGCAGATACATATTTAAAATTTTATGCTAAACAAACATTTTCTGAAATATAAGTTATTCTAGACAATGTTAATTGTCATTCTAGACAATGTTAATTGTCACTTAGTACACTAAGCCTACTGGTACCAATTGCCCAAATACACACTCACTAAATAATTCTGACACCATCACAGTCTATTGCATGAGTAGTCAGATGAGGGCTGCAGGGTGTTATTTGGCCAGTCATAGCCAATTGAAAGTCTACCAGCTTTTGAGACTCTCAAATGCTCAGACTTACTACATCAAACTATATTTAGGTACAAGGATAAAATGAAATGGAACTAAAGTTTCTTTTTTCTCAAAGGACATAAGTTAACTTGAAGTATTTGTTAATAAGGTCCCCACTTATCTTAAAGTTCAGCGTCACATGGAACTCCTGAAATCTATAGTCAGGTAAACTCTTGTTGTCCCATTTACACTGTTGCTGACCTTTAAGTCAGTGCTTTTTCAAGATCACACAATCATACAATTCACCCCTTAAACTCTAAATTCCCTCTACTAATACACTGAACATACACCTATCTCCTCTTCCCTCCTGCACTCCATAATTTGCATTACTTAAGAAAAAAAATTATATTCCTTCTATAAATGTACAATATGTCCCCCCAATTCATATGACCTGGAGAAAATATTGTTAACTGATGACCGAAAGCTTTACCTGCATGTCCTGGTTCATGTCCTGAGCCTCCACCACTGATAAGCACAACTTTCCCACTCTTCACAACATCGCTCGCATCTGTCCTCACAACAATAGTGTGACCCTCCACCAGGCTCAGCCCAGGGTTGACTGCTACCAGACCTTCATTACATTCGCGCTCACACTCATGGACCTTGTTGAAAGTACACATCAACAATGCAAAATAAATGATATATTGCCACACTGAGCTAGAATCTCTGTTGTATTATATTCAAAGAAAAGATGTATTACTATATCTGAGGCAATTTTAAAGTATCACTCAGCTTTCCATGGAAAGGTGAAAAAATAATAAAATCACTTCTTCCCTTTTTAAAATAAGTAAGCTAAATAAATAAATATTTGAATGTACATTTGTTACCCGCTTAAAAGTCTCTGATACAATTCACATACAGGACAAAACTCAAGGTACGTTCTCCTAATCAGAAACTAAATTCTTACCTGTAAACATAAAATGTCTACAAGATAATAAATTACCATTTCCACTCTGATATGCCCCTTCCACGGATGTTATATCCTGTCTCACCTTGTTTTGTGCATGGATGCTCTTTAAGTAATATTGTTAATGGGCTCCCAGACCCCAGAGTCACATGCACTATGGAGGCTTTTGTTTATACAAGTCTTTAAATCCATCTGCTTGGTAAAAAAAAAATAATTTCTTCTTGTCAATGTACACTGATACAAAATGAAATCTGCTTTGTTGTTCTGATGACAAATTATGCACTTACATACTCATACTTCTTTATTATACCCTTAAGAATATGTATGGTCCTCTATGTTTCATCTATCTTTTCTTATATATTTACTTTTCTATGAGGGACCTACGATGTAACTTTATTGTCACTGGATCTTGTATTGTGGAATGCCTCTCCCTCCCCCCCCCACCCCCATCACAAAGAGTAACTAAATAAGGACTACCCAGAGACAAATTTAGTAACTACAGATGTTCTAACTTAAAATATCTATCTCCCAAGTATTCCCAAGCATTAGACAAGTGTTAAGGGCAGTATCCCAGGACCCTCCCACCTAATGCATGGGTTTGGATTAGGGACAGGAATAGAGACAAACAAGAGAGCACATATGAGAGAGTCCCTTGACAAATATAATAACTATAGATCTAGGGATAGCCTCAAGATGACAAGATTGTTTTGTTTTTTTGTTTTTTTTAATCCTACTCCTACCTTAAACCAAGCACTTGTCGAGATAGAGTCTAGACTATGTGAGAGAGTCCCAATGTGCTCCCTTGGCTTGTGGGCATAATCTGCCGGCTATGTCTAACGACAGCACCGATGATACAGTTCATTTAGTCGTAGACAAGTCATGGAATCGGTGCTGTCATTAGAGAAGGCCAATCTGCCTTGGTTGATAACTTTGCTTGCTGCATGAACATGGACTAGATCTACAGATGAAAGCGCAATGAACGAGTTCGGACTGGGTTTTAAACATACTGATCGAACACTGTCGTTTTCCACTGCATCGTTTGAATGATCGTACTGTCTACACTACCTCGTCCTCATATACTCAATCATACTGTAATATTGATGACATAGATTACCGTACGATTACGGTCACTACCTTATTAATCAACTTCTTGCTGCTGCCAACGAGAGACGCCATGGCTTGCAAACCGAGCAACCTTGGCACAGATAGATACGAGGTTTCTTGGCTGTAGACAATGCAGCTGTAGCATGCAAACTGCCCGAGTCTAAGACCCAGACCAAGATAATGAGCCTCTCTTAGTGGTGCCGCCCCACTATCAGGGGCTTGTCCTACTTTTCATTTCGCGTAACATTTATCGTTTCCTACAAAAATGAATAGATACAAAACGATGGGAGGTAACTCCCATTCGAATTTTCTCTTCCTTGTCACTCCATCGTTCTATCCTCTGAGAAACAACGAAAACCATAATAATTATGCCCTGTATGCCAAACCTACCGTTTGGGATCATCAAGTATCATTATCATCGCTAAATCAGCAGCATCATTCTCATCATAACCACAGTGGTAAAAAGTCAAATGACGGATACAGCGCAAAGAGAGAACAATATTTTACCAAATTATGTATAATAAAATTTCCAGTGCGTGCCTTCGATTTTCTGATTAGAAGTTAGGTGTACATATATACGTCCAAAATATTCCAGAGCAAAGCTGATTTGCACCATCTCCTGAAATCAGATTTTTGTTAGCTGATTCTCCTAAGCGGAGCGATTCCACTTTGAACTCACAATTAAAATGTCTGACATAGTGCGGGCATTTTTTTTTAGCTGAAATGGAACTTGCATTTTGTACGTTTGGTGGGGGAGGGGGGGGGTAATGTAATGACAACATTTTTCTTTTTTTTACACTGTAGGCAATCACCTGAACATTTTAAACTTACCAAAGACCTGTTACTTTAGACTTTAGTCTTTGGTTCTACCTCCATTCCCGCCTGGACTGGCACCTGCAAGGTAACAAAAGACAAAAAAAAAAAAAAGGCTGCTCGCTAGTGTTATCAAGAATCTACTGTGGTTCGTACAGACTAGACCACACCGAATTGGCTTCATCCTAATGTTATTTTTGGCGATTTAAATTAACTTGCAGATTAATTAGTGACGAATATTTAACTGGTATGGAAGTGTCAGTTTCGCACAAGATTTTGATCGATGGTCATTCTTCTCACCGCGCTCCTCGACAATGAATCGACCGGCTACCTGTACTTCCCTATTTGTGCATGGTGGCCATATTTGGCTGCGAGACCCTTATAAGGAGCCAAACAATACCAAAAATGGCCTTTACCATGTAAAGGAAGTAGCTTATCATATTCATCCGCACGGTAAAGATTTCTTTTATAGTTATGCCAGAAGTCTTAATTTCAAATTTTATGTCAAAATTATCTAAAACATATTCATTATAAACAAACACTAATATGTAAACCTATAGGTTTATTTAAGTATAACCTGCACGTTTCCTGAAGACGCCCGTTTCTTACCGCGGATGAATTTATTGCTCTTACATGGGCACTATTCCCGATTTGGTGAGGGCTACGAAATAAGGCAGTTGATAGTAAACACGGTGGTTTCCTTTACTGACAAGCCGCAAAATCTTACCCAAACAGGACTTTCTGTGAATTAAGCTAATAGAGTGGTTGTCACAAGTATGAATGGAAACAGCGGTAACAATATATACGTGGCTAATCAAACAGGAATGCCAGATAACTTCATATTCAAGCAAGTTGATCCTTCAAACCTGGACGATGAAGATTCCGATTCTGACACGACTGGATTGGGCCAAGTCGGCCAAGGATTTCAAACAAATGCCACAAATTCTGGACTCAAGCCTGGGAAAAAGACTAAGGGAAGGGTCAAGATTAAAATGGAGTTCATTGAAAACAAATTAAGACGCTACACAACTTTTAGCAAGCGAAAAACGGGGATCATGAAAAAGGTAAGCCAGCTTTTACTCACTCAATGAATCAACCCGGGTTACGAATTTACTATCTTTAGGATGCAAAAGCAGGAGCTGTTTTTCTGTGGAAAGTATGTGTTCTGCACATAGGTGTCATGCATGTGATTGTTGCGTGATGAAGTGAGCATTTTCAGTGCATTTTTTATTACAGATTGCTTATTCTTAGTGCTGCAGTTCACTTCCTTAATAAATTTGTAAGTTTCGATAACCTCGGGAAAACCTCGTTTACCCACGTTATTGTTACCGTAGTAATGTTAATAAACGGAAAGAGCACAGCATGTGGTCATTATTTTCGGATGGGGAAAGATGCTGGGTTAATAATGGCTTGAGAGTGCTCTCATTGTCAGAAAAGAAAGCTAACGAAATCAAATATAAAAACAGGGTGATGGAGTACTGGTGTTCTAAGGAAACATCTTTAGGGACATACAAGAAAATTAAAATTATTAAAATGCTCTTGCCTTAATATTCAGACACCTGCTGTTACAGCTGAGGCTGCCAATTGCGAGCCACTTAATTGCCACTTCCACTTAATCACGACATGTTTCAGATGAAAGAATGTTTTTATTTTCAAATGAAAATCAATGTATATTCACAGCCCCCCTCCCCCCACCCCCACCTNCCCCCCCCCCCCCCCCCTTTTTTTTTTTTTTGCATGTTCCATTGTTGAGTGACAATAAAATGGTGATAAAACTGAAATCTGGTTTTGGGCCTCCAAATTTGTTTCTAAATTTCAGGCATATGAGCTGTCAACACTGACAGGGACACAGGTCATGCTGCTGGTTGCTAGTGAGACTGGGCATGTGTACACATTTGCCACCCGAAAGCTGCAGCCTATGATTACCAGTGACAGTGGGAAAGCCTTGATTCAAACGTGCCTTAATTCTCCAGATCCTCCGCCGGGCACTCCTTCTGGGAATGTTTTGGAGCAGAGAATGAATCCCTCAGGATTTGAGGAGACAGATTTGTCTTGTGCTGTAGGGGATGAAGATCCACCAAAGGTATGTTTTCTCTGAATTTATTTTCAAATTCACAATGTAATTTGATTATTGCAAGAGATTCGTCGAATGGATTCTTGCAGGAAGTTTTGGTTTTTATTTTGGAAGATCTGTTGGTTTGGGTCATTTGTGGCACTGGAGATATGTTCTGTATGTTCTAAACGGTAACTAAATGCGAATGTCAGATTTTATTGTCACTGGCAATCACACCCTGCCTAACTGAAAGAAATATAGGATGGGTTCACCTGACTGTTATCAAAGCAGTCAGCCAGCAACTTACGCAGGGAGGCAATGGCAAAGTGTAATTATGGCAAGACACTTTGACAATGATAAAAGAATAGTGTTATGAGAAACATCTAGGCAGAATTGTACAAAATAACTCAGACAACAAACGTTAAATCAGGAAACCACTCATAACTTAATAGATGAGTAGATTTATTTGATGGCTGTGTCAAAAACTAATTTTCTATTGAATTCAGAAGAAAGATAAACATTTCAATTTTTCAAAACTTTCAAGTATATGTATTGTACAATTAGTACATTCCTGCAAATTATTACAAAAGAATCAGTGCCTGTTAGCCATAATTGGGCAGTTGTGATGTTTTATTGGTGACTTGTACACACTGTGTTTAATAGTAATAGGACATGCCTCTGATTGTGCTTGCTTATGGAGCAAATAGCATCAGTAGCCTGTTTCTGCAAAAATTTAATGCAGAAATTAAATTTCAATATCAACATAGATAAACATGTTTCCTTACAACCTAGCCCCCAAGTTATCAAGACATCACCAAAGCAGGAGTGAGAGGGGAAGAAGTGCAATTGAGTTATGGTTCTGGATCAATCTGTGACAAATTTACTACGTAAAGATGTTTTTTTCAAACATTAACTTGCATTACATGTGGAAGGCATTCAAATATTGTACTCACTAAATACAACAGCTGATTACCATACACATCACCGAAAAATATTTAAAATAGCAAGAATCATATAGACTATGCCTTTCTCCACAAAAGTTTGCAGATGTAAACTGAATCACAATCTTTATTTGGTATGTTACAATAATTTAATATGTACATATTAGGCTTGTGCTAGTATGTTTTCGAGTTCTTCAATCAAGTCCATGAATTTTGACTCAAAAACCTTGCCTTTTTCTTTTCGGGTGAAACTCCCCTCCTCCAGGCCTCTTTGGCATGTGTACAAGAATGTTGTGCAATAGTGAATTTGTTACTAGAAGGGCATATTTTGAAGAGTTTGCAGTCAGATCCTTGTTGGTTCTATTCAAGTCATGAGGTATTGCGTGCCAAGCATTCCCTGAATTGGTCTCAAGAGACTTATTAGAAGATTGCATTAACTTGACTCTGTAACTAAGCTACCGTATTTATATTTTGCCAGGATGACACAAAATTTGTGTTCCATTCATTAAATATTTGCCACGGGGTATTGTTAACTTCCTGGTAAGGCCCCAGCAAAGGTGTCTATCATTTCCTTGTCCCTTTAATCCTTGCGATGCTTTTTTTTTTTTTTTGAAAAGGAGTTGAAGTCCTTTTGTTCATATTTTTCATGATCGAGCCACGCACAGTATTGTTACCCGTACTGTCTTAACAACCTTTGATCTTCGACTTTAATGGGTTCAGTCATTGTAGGCTACATACCATTCATTTTTGGTCTCTCTCCTTTTCTCATTCAATCTCTCTCCCCCTGGTCAGTCCCTCCTCCTCATTCTACATCCCCTTCCCAAACATTCTCATGCCTTAATCATTATATTGTGCCCTTCCCCCCCCCCCCCCCCCCCNCCCCCAACCCTCTGCTTGTTTTTTCTTCATTATCTTGCACTCGCAGCTTTTAGTCTTTATCACCTCTTTCTTCATTTTGATATATTTTTCAGTATGATGAGAGGAGTAAGATGACATCGGATTGGTTTTTCCTGTTTTTAGAGCTAAGTTAAATTGTCACAGCACGCTTTCCTCCTTATGTTAATATGTATAATGTAATTATGTAGGCTGTTTCGGAGGAAAGGGAAGGAAGGAAGGAAGGAAGGGAAGTTTCTAAAAGAAAAGGATATATATAGTCTGTTA
>JAWQUT010000265.1:361665-375765 GCA_033807755.1 Ellobium chinense
CCCCCCGCCCCCAACGCTCAAGTCCACCTCCTCCTCCTCCTATTACCATCTTTCTGTCCTTTTCAGCAGTTTCCTCTTCGCCTTGTGCGTCAGTGCACATAGGAAACCTTCCTAAATCATGCATCGCCGTATTATGAGAACTCAGGGAATGACATAATTTACCTGGATCTTTGCTACAATACGGCCGTACCAACAAAGTAAAGTAGGCCCTTGAACTCCGGTAGCCCGCCCCCTCCCTTAGGACTACATGTGATTTTTTTTTTTTTGGCACAGTTGTTCAGAGCAATGAGGCGGGAGGGGGCGGGCTGGTAAAGCACAGGTAGAGCAAACGTAACGCGTGTGTGGGTGAGTATGGGGCTTCCACAGTAGTAGAGTCTCTTGCCAGGCGATACGTTTCTCCCGGGCACTTGGCCCTCCCACATCTCCCCCATATGATGAACAAACCAAAGTCTACCTTACTTGCAGGGAAATGAAATACCGTAGTAACGCCAATAAGTCAGTCCGCGATTAAAGCGTGCCGAGCGCATTATATATATATATATATATGCGACCAGTGGATAAGACCCAGCGTTCATACAATTTAAAAAAGGTCCAGGATGAAAGTGCAAACATCAATTAACGTCAAAGTGATACAGAACTCTGTTTACAAAATATTGTACTGGGTGATCACGTTGATGAGTGTGAAATAAAATCTAACAATTTTAATGGAATGTAGAACCTGTTGCTGACCATGTAAGAAAGCTTACCACAATCTGAACGATATTTTAGAATCCGAGAACTCTGAAAATGACGATCAGTTCTATTTTGTGATGGGGACAGTCTTCCTCAAATCAGTAAAATAGAGCTCGGTTTTTCTAATTTTTTAAATATTTTTTTTTCAGAAATATTAAAATTTATTTATAACTGACATGAAAATAGAACGTAACTTAAAAGTATAAAGATGCCAATGTTTTTATTCACTGCTGGCTATATAATGTTTTACACCTCTCACTAACTTATCCAGGGGTCCCATGCCAAAATACTTTCCAGATTTATTGTTTAGTTCTACCTCCAAATTCTGACACAAAGAAAAATGCCCCTAAACCAATCAGATTTTGACAACTTAGACAGTGAAGCAGGCTACCTAATATTTCAAGCCTTTTCACTCAGTAAACAGGGTAACCTTACCCACCTAGCAACAATCACAAAGTTTATACTCGGTGACTATACCTCACCTGATTCGCTAAACCTCACCTATTCTGAGTCTTCAAATGTGCTTGCACCTATATTCAAATCCAACCCCTCTGCCCCCTCCCCATGGCCAGTTTTCTGATTTCATAGGGGCTATTTAAAATTGTATATTTTTATACCAGGTGCTGTTGGCATCTTCATGAGTGAAGTGAAGACTATCGTATTAATTAACAGTTGGAGACCATTTTTGTCCACATCAATTGCTTTTACTATCAGCACGTACACTGTACAGATCACTTTTTCAGATTTGCAGGTTTTATGTGAATGCTTATGATGGCTCTAATAGTGTATTCTCTGCGCCTCTTAGTCATTGAAATTACCCCTAGAAAATATTTTAATGAAACACATGATCACTATCATTTGTCTCGACCCATCAAAACTGGGGTTTTCTACCCAGAGATGTTGAATGCAGGAGCATTTTATTAATCCAGATTTTTCTCTTGCTCAGAATTCTTCCATTTATTTTATCGTCCATCTATTGTAAAGAGACATAGTCAAGTCATAGCTATTTTTAATTCTGGCCCAAGTGAGCAAATTTTTGGGAACTGGCAAGTAATTTAAATGAAGAATGAAACTCTTGTTGTCGGTTGGTGTAGCCCATAACGTAAAGGCAACATGTTTGTAGAATAAAGAGTCTTAACACCAGCCCTTTTCCATGACCAATAAAAAGTAATGCTTTGCAAATGACATTTCTGCCAGAGTCTTTGATCCTGTTGCCTGATCAGTTTTTTACCGATTTAAAAAAAAAGTACATGTACAGTACAATATTATAATACATCCTCATTAAGAATTTATTTATAGTGAATACACTCAAGGATATAATTTCCACTTTCGTGGGGGACAGAAAAGGCGGATATACTCATAAACGTTTAGGCAGTTTTCTTTACTCCCTCCTCCCATTCTGTCACCTCTTTCTACCCCCACTTTCTCCCTATCAAGACATATTACAGGATAACTGGATTATTTTGCCTAAACTTTACTTGCACTTCTAGACAACATAGAATTTATCCATGCCTGAGCAGTTAGGGAAAATGGATTTCACTGGACAGTTCTCAAAAAGCAGCTCGTGTTAGAAAAAAAGAACTAGAATTATTTATTGTGCTTTTTCTTGAAGGCTTTCTTTCACCTTTCCCTACAGATGCTAGACACCAATTTGAAGCCAGTTTTCCCCATGCCAACCCAAATAAGTGTCACTGTTCCACAAGAGCAGCAGAGTGTGACTCCTCCTGCAAGAGAAGCTGTAGTGGCTCCATCTGTCACTCAGGTTGTCAGCCAAGTGTCACCTTTCACTTTACAACCCACCCCAGCAGTCACCGTAGCCAAAGATGTGCCCACTGTTTCAGTTATTGGCAAGCCTATCAGCCTCAGCGGCAGCAGCACCTCCACCACCACCACCAATAATAACAACAACAACAGTAATACAACGGCCACTGGTTTTCAGACTGTGCAGTTACCACTCATATTTCAATCAGGTAGCCTTAACATGTTTCATGTAGTTCCAGGAGATAAATTTTAAGTCACAGGGACAACACTTTGAGTTGATGCTATCTTTTTACAGTGTTGTGAACAGTCATTTGGAGATGTCTCCCTTAAACAAAACGTACTTGTGTACTTCTGAAGGACAGAGACTCGATTGTCTCACCTGTCTGAGATACTCAGGCTTACTCTCCCCCTGTCGTCATTCTGTGGGCTTAGGACACTGGTTGATGGCTGGATCTACAGCCTCCTGTTCGATTGTGATACTTGTTCTTTTCCTATAGATGTACATGTACTGTGTGATATTGAACTCTAGATAAATGCAGCTCGGAGAAAGATGGAATCACATACAGTTTTTTATGGTGACATGAAGAGACATAATTTTTTTTAAGATTTTGTCAAGTCTTAAAGGTTTTTGAGCTCGTTCATAGATTTCATAGCGTCATCAGAATTGTTTTAGTGATCAATATGATACCAATATTGCATGTAACCAACTGTGTGGAGGGCGACCAATTATGTCAACATAAGATATATATTTTGTCTGGCTGAATGGTCATCATTCCAGGCAATTCGGCCATCTTCAGGCACTTCATTAAGACTTTGAAACTTAAGTGAAAATGAAAATGTATCACAGTCGCAACATTGCATCCAATATTACCCATGTCACTAAAAAAGTGACTTACCTATAGCGACAAATTTACATCATAAGAGGGTCCTTGGGTTGAAAGGATATTTAACTGAACAAGACTGGTATACAAAATGTTAATGAGAAAGTTTTTATTGAAGCAGGGGATGTCTGACTTTATGATCCCTCTTGTTTGTTTTGGCTAAATGTAATTTGTTACTCTGTATCTATCTTTCCTCTATCTGTCTTTTTCTCACTCTTCTCAATATCTTTAAGGTATAAATGGAAAATGTGAGAGGGATGACACGTGTGGCTATCCAGTACATATACCATTTATACATTTCCAGGACAAGCCATATCGATGTTACAGCCCAGCAGTCAGGCTATTACAGTCACCCAGTCATCCGAGTCTCAAAGTGTCCTTAAACCAACATCTCTTAGCCAAGTTGTCACTGCCTTGAGTAGTAAGTAACATGGATTGTGGACATTGACTCACACAGGTCATCAACATTAAGTCGGAAAATGTCATTTGTGGTATATCTTTATTTCACTTTGTAGCAGACATATTTGAGATATAGGCACCAAACTATTGTTGGGTCTGCTTGTTCGCAGCTCACAGACTGTTCTTAATTAGTCACCTCCAATAAAACCCTTGTCCAGTTTAAGCAGAATATAATTGTAGGTAGTACTAGTAGTGTGATTGCGTCTCTCAAATCTCACTCCAGAGATGAAAATAAAAGAAGCATCAGCCAATAAAAGCCAGTGTTACTGATCATATCAGTCAGTCATGTTCCTCAAACAGTGGAATAGTAGAAAGTGGAATTAATGATTGTTGAAGTTGTGACGTGCTGTGCCTGGTTGACTGTGCATGTAGAGTAACTGAGAGTGGTCTATAAGAGCATGAAAAAAAGATTGCAAATAAGTGTAAGATTCAGTTGTGATCAAGGTTTTAGTTTTATGAAGTATTCTGTCTTGTAAAATATCTCAAGCCTGGATGGCATAATAAACTATCCTGCCAGTTTACTGACTGAAATAAGGAAGCTTCTTAGATCTAGGTATCTCATGATGATTACTTAAAGATGCATGCCAGGTTGAAGCACTGGGGTGAAATGGGGCAGACACTCCTAAAGAAGAGGCAGAAGAAGATACAAGAAGGAGCAAAGGCTGTGGGAATAAGTTGTCTGCGTTTCTGTGAAGGCACTGGTATGTTCTAGGTTGCTTGTGCTTAATATTATTTCTTGCATGCCCACTGGTGAAGAGCTAGCTTTCAAGTGCTATTTATTTTGCTGCTTTGGTAATCACTGTGTGTGGATGATATATTCCGTGTCACTCTTGCAGGCCAGACTGTGTCCAGTAGCCAGAATAACCAGACAGGTGAATTGAATACGCCCCTTCCAGTCAGCACACCATCAGCTATTAATATAATGCAAGGTACATATAGAAATATGAATTTCTAGTATTCATTTCTCCCTAAACCTGTCTCAAGTGTTGCGATGATGATAATTTCAACTACCAACATCTAAATGAAAATTGAGCCAACTTTGGGTATCATCCTGAAGAAAGGCACTGCCAATTTCTGGTTCCTTTTCTGTCTATTGTAAAGATAAAGAAGAGATTTCCAATCACCAGTCCTGGATCTTTTGACAGTGATGGGACTTGATTCTCCACCAATCCATTGCTTTGAATGTTATG
The DNA here is from genome assembly GCA_033807755.1 of Ellobium chinense. NCBI lineage: Eukaryota > Metazoa > Mollusca > Gastropoda > Ellobiida > Ellobiidae > Ellobium > Ellobium chinense. Next base: position 366,689 of record JAWQUT010000265.1, read on the forward strand.
GAGCAGGTTTTTCAGTGTCCACTAATGGAAGATTTGTATTGTTTTAAAAATATTCAAGTGAAGAGTCAACTCAGTAGAAATGGCTTTGCTTTGTCCTACATGTTTCAGTCAGCTTTGTGTGATATTAGTTCTACAAAACAAAGATTGTGAGACATGCTTACCTTTCATTCAGTTATTTTGTTAGCAGGATGATGTTGTTTTGTTGTTTTTTTTCTTTTTGATTTTGCAAAACTAACTGTTGTTGAGATTCTCAATTCTGATTTTTTTAATTTAAATTATTACAGCAGTATTGCTTTTCCCTTTGTGTTTGTGTGTATAGTTATTGTAATATGTGTCATAACAGCGAAACTGACTATGTTTTCTTCTATTCCATTCTGACAGGTATGACTCCAGGTATTGTTATGTATCACACGCCACAAGGTGTAGTGTATGCAACACCAACACAGAATCTCAGCGACCGAACTATCTTCAACTTCTCCCAGTCAGCAGCAGCCATTTCCATGACACAAGCAGATCAGTCTGCAGGTAAACTTTGTGTCTTTATAATTTGTGTTGTGTGTGTATTGTGGATTCACTGACATCTGAGCAAGGAATAAAATGTGTCAGACAGCAGTGATTATATGTATATTTTTCAGTCCTGAAAAAGTGTTTATACCTGAAATGTTGATTATTTTTTATAACTTCATTGAGAATCTTTCAAAAAGTTATGTGCAGAGGCTGGACAAAATCACATATGGTTTCAGTTATAGGTATTATTTGTTATTATTGGACAAAACTATATTTATTGGAACATGCAAATCTACTAGGCATACATATTTCAGTAGTAGGGGCATCAAGAAAGCTATTTAAGAGCAGTAAGGCCTACACTGCTAATTTCAGAGAAGTGTAAGTAATTTATACACAGTTATTTATTAGATATGTGTGCATTATGTCAAATGATTAAACTCAAAGTAACTTTGCCACTGGGACTCTCAACCCATAACCTCACAACAAAAAACAGTTGTCCTGTAGAAAGGGGATGCGCAATGTTTTCAGAAAATGGGTCAGTTTTGTATACTAATCATATCCTGAGGGCCATATCAGAAACATGAATCTTAAGTTTCATCGCAGTATTTATTACTATATAACACAGAATCACTCTTTGGCTTCAAAGGACTTTGTAATCCATGTCTTTGACCTATGGCAGGTTATGATTTGACCCAGTGGGCTAGCACCCTTGTAAAAGGGCATGTGTTAGAGCAATGAACCTTACATGTATTTCTTTTAATTTCTTTTCCCCTTAGGTCAGCAGTTCATAATTCCGGTCCCAGCAGTGTCTTTGAGTGGAACTCCAGTGAGTTTCTCTATAATCCTGATATAATATTTACTGTTTCCAAGATATCTAGTCAATTTAAGAGTGTCACACTATCTACATTATGCGCAATCAGTTTTGACATTAATCCTGGTTCGGAAGCTCCGAAGAACATTTCATCACTGGTTACTTGGGAGAAATTTTTAATAGTTTTCAATAAAATTTAAATAGATGTGTTTGTAGGCTTTGAGCAGTAGGGTGGAACATTTTTTCGAACATAATTGTATAACCTTGAATAGATCCTAATCTAGTAAAAGAATAATCAAGTTTGATGAATTAGACTGAAGTGATAGCTTAGATTAGATTTCATTGTCAAAACTTAATCTTACATTTCATGATCTGACCCATGGTTGCCTTTCCCCCTTAATCTAAAGCATTTTAACTTTTTAAGAGATTACTAGTGCTTCATATGAAAGAGCCTGAGCATTTCATGTTACTTATGAGCACTGAATTACTAAACTGTGAATATAGCAAGTGTCAATTAGCTGTGAAATTGGCATGGAAGTTTTGTAACTCTGAAGTCTTTCTTTCCTGTAGATTTTGCAGCTCGCATCCCCTCCTGGTGTGGAGAGCTCAACAGAAACAACACAAGTACAACCACCTCCCTCCAAAAAGGCCAAGAAATGACTTTTGAAGTCGTGGGCATGAAAGTTGTGTGAATGTACGTTGCGTGAATTTAGGGTGCTAGTTCTGTTGTGTGTATGCATGAAAATGAAATCAGATATCAGGATGCTCATGGTAATGCCGAAGCTTGCATCAGTATTTAAACAATGCATATGTGACCGTAAAAGTGTGGAATCTAGCGTGATGGCAGAACAAAAATCTTAACTCTTTTCTCTAATTCGCATATTGGTATCATGAACATAGTAAATGGAATATTTGACTACATTCACAAACAAAAATTAATTCTAAACTACAAATTTTGGCAAACTTCATCCAAAATGATGTACACTATGAGATCATCTATTTCTTTTTACATCATGTGCAGTACAACCTTATACATCAGCACAGATTTTATATATTTGAGTTGCAGAGAACCTGTCTCCAAAGTTGTTGTTCCCTTCTCAGAAATGTCTTGTTCATAAACAGTGGGTGACAGACTACTGAATGGATAAATTTTCTGGCCTACAGGCAGCATTTGTTACCCAGATCTTTGAAGCATGCAAGTCTGTAGTATGAAACAATAGTTCAGTTATTTTGATAGGTTGGTCAGCTGAACAGTGACATGTCAGAGCTATGAGGCAGATAGCTTTTCACTTGCTTTTTTAGTGCATTGTTGTAAATGAATTCTACCCTATTATGCAAAGTGCAGAAAACTCATTATGAGCTCAGAAATTTAAATTCTTCTTTGCTCTTGTTAAGGCAGGTTTTTATTCCCTTTACTGTAGTCATCATTATGGCAGCATAACTGGCCCTTAAATACATTGTAAATTGATTTCTTTCCTAGAAACTGCAGATAGTCGAAAGCACACTTTTTGTAAACTGCTTTGGTCAAACTAGTCTGTGGTGGGTTCAGTGGTCAGAACATGAGGATGGGGCCTTTCACATTTGCTTATCCTTTCATGAAAGTCAAAACCAAACTATGAAATCATGAATTAATGCACTTGTTATTTTTGGACCCAGAAAATTGTATCTACAATCTTGTGGCTAATGAGATAGTAGATCTCTTTCAAGGTCATCTTTTCATGTGAATCATATTACACAGCGGGCACTGTATTAAACTGTATACCTGGCAAAGCAGAGCAAAACACATTGTTTTTACCTTCAGACAGGTATATGAAATTCATAGACAAAACTTAAAAAAAACAGCAATGTCTGATGTTCATTGAGACCAAGGCTATTTTACAGTATCAGACAAAATATCCAAGATGCTGTAGACAATTGCGATTTCCCTTTTAATGCTGAAAAGCATCTCCTCATTCCCATGCTACCACTTATTTATGAGACATTTTTATGCTCCATACAGAGTTCAGATTTTACCCCCACTATCACAGGCCCTCAAAGAAACTGAGCTAAGGCTTCAACATTGTATATTATTTGCAGTAAGTAAATTTCATATAACAGGTTCTTAAACTTAAGCAAGAATGCAAGGATGTGAAGTGTTTATATATAATATATATATATATATATATATATATCACTTAACACAGCATGCAGTAAGAAGAAAAACTATGTAACGCTGAAGTCAGTTATCTGTAATACAGTGTTGTGTTGTGTTGTAGAGGTTAAAAAATGGCAGGATTGTGAAAGATATGGTTAGTATGTGGCACAGACCAAGCCATGATAACTGCTAAGTGCTTAGAAAGTGGTGGCTGTTTGGCAGTAGAATTTACTGACTGCCATTTTTGTCAGAATTCATGGACTTGCAGGGTAGAATCTGCTAATGACCAGCCTTAAAATTTAGGCCTGTGTAGTGCCTTATGGCAACATGATAAAAGTAATACATAATACAACATTTGGATTTTGGCATGCAATCTTTCACGTCAGATCCAACGAGAGCTGCAGCAGAGCTGTACATAAAGACATGATCACGATAAACTAATCAACAAAAAAAGGGGGGGTGGGGGTGGATTTGAGATCAATTTGCCATGAACATGCATGGTGTGCAGCTGTGTGCAGCTTTGAGATTTGACATGGAAGAATGCGGCGAAGCTGTGCACTTTTTATAATGATGTATTACCCCAACCACATGACCAGAGCAATCCACATCCAGAAGCACTGCATAGAACTCATTAACTTTGTTACTATGAACCAGAATGTTGTTGCTTTTTATTCTCCTTTGCTTGCTTTTCCTTTCAGCTCTGTTATCATTTGTTTGATACTTACATATACATTTCTGTCCCCCTGTGTCAAAACATTGCACTTGTAATGTTGTTGATATATATGCAATGTTTTGTCATAAGAGGGCAGATTTGATTTCCAGTGGTGCTAAAATTGGACTATGAATCTTTACCAAAAGTATGTAAATTAATTTCTGTTGTTGTAAATATTCTGTTAAATTGCCTAGGATGCAAACTGGCATAACCAGGCAAATGTTTAGTTCATATCAGTAGTTATTGAGACTAAATGTTCTCCATGTTAAAACCCAATTATTTTATACCAATAGGGGTACCCATGCTGATGAATGCCAAGCCCCTGAAAATACACAAGAAACCTTGGGGGAATGGAGGGGGATGGAAGAAGACAAGAAGCAGAAAAGATTTCAGAGGGATACTTCCTGCTTTTAATTTACTGAAAGGTCTTTCAGAAGACAGGTTGTTACACCTGCTTACTACATAATAACACTTACAACTTAAAGAGTCTTGACTTCCAAAATTAATAATTATGACCCACTAAACTGGCACCCCATGTATACTTGTTCGTATACATTTGAAAGTGTTTCAGGGCTCTTATTATATAATATAATTACACTGATCACAATAAAAGTGAAGTAGTAAGGCAGTTTCAGCTAAACACAAGTACAGTGGAGCCTCCATGTTGGGCACTTAAGTGAAAAGTACACCTTATTATTAAGTATGAATTTTACATGTCGGGATTCATTATTCTGCTGTCATTTCATTATCATGGAAGGGACCTTGATATTTAATTAATGTCAATAATGTGTATACTTTTGCCATGTACTAAGGACATACCTTATATGAAGGTTCTACTGTACAGGTAATATGGTTCATTAACTGGTTATCAGAGATGTGCAAGGTCAGGACATTCATGAATTCCTGTTGCTTTTGTTCATGTAATGACTATGTAGACTCTCCCTTCTCTTCTCCATCCAACTCAGATCCTTTTCTCCTGCCCAAGTAATGTTTCATGAGAAGTATATGGACACAACTCTGAATTAACACAGGACCATGTGTGATTTCAAAAATTGTAATATTAAGCCAAATTAACTTGCACCATGTGGTGAAAGCCATTTCCTCACTTTAGGAAGACGTCCACACGCTTGATTGGCCTTTTTTTTGGAAGAGTGTTTATTCTGGATATTCCAAAGCTAAATACATGTATCAGTGCTAAGTCAGGAGATTTAACCCTTTGAACCCGTTATCCCGATATTTAGGGAATCCCCTTATTTTCCTGTGCACCGTAGTCCTGATATTTCGGGAAACACGGAAGCATTTCAGTAACATGACTTTAGTGCTAAATATAACGACCATTCAGAGACACGTTTGGTGTGGGAATTATGGGAAAGGACTTCCAAGATGTCAGCCTCCATGTGGAAGCCCAGGGAAGGGGGCATTTATGGCTTAGGGCCCCAGGGTTCAAAGGGTTAACTATGGATGTAAAAGATGGCATGTGATGGCGAGGGGAAAAAAAATGGAAACTTATGAAATATATCACATATGACATAGCCTCTGAAGTTGATACTCCAAAGTCAGCTATTTTCCAAATAACGCACATGTTCTCCTGTTGATCTGAGTAAGGCTTGAAATAAATTGTTCAAAAGCAGCTAGTAATATGAATCCAGCAAATTAATTTGTATGTCTCCCACTAAGTTGACCTACTGTTTTTTTCAGCTTGAGGAATATTCTTCTGGCCTGTGTTTGTACTGCTTGTGGTTGTCATTGATCCACTTTCATGTAGTTTTTGGTAATTTGAAAGATAGCAGTGCATCATTTTCTTCACTTTGTTTTAGGACAAATTTTGGGTGTTTTAAAGTGTCATTTCTGTTCACTTGTGACTCAAGGTATTTGATGGGCAAGAGAAGGGAGAGATTGTTGTGACCTCATCATGTTGACATGAAATGAATGATGGCTGAGATTGTTACAGAAAAAAATGATCCCAATATGATTTTTTTTACCTTTGATATATACAGAGGTAAGATGCCTTGTTTTATTTTACATAAATTTCAATAAAATACAATCTTGAAAATTTACTTTGTTATTAAAAGTAATCTTGTCACTCAGTTTGATGAGTGGATGAGCGTGCATGTGGCTTGCATGTTTTGAAACATGTCAGGATCAAAGATATATATAAAATGTGGAATTCACATTTTACTTACAATGGGTCCATTCATACACAAATAACGATAAAGATCATTAAATAACAAGCACATCAATCATTTTAAAGTAGGATATCTTTATTAAGGTTGAAGCCAATAACCCAATATATGTAAAACATAACAAATTTTGCTTAATACAAGATTTGTAACATCAACAGGGTAGTCAATGCAATAAATACAGTACCAACCTATGATAAACAGCCTCACAATTCTTAAAAAAAAATGCTTGTGATATGCATGCAACAGAAATATGTTATTTGGTTACATGCATCCACTGTTCGTGGAATTCTGGAATTGCAAGCTCTGTGATAACTGAGATGATGACAGGCAAGTACCATTTAGCATTACCTTTACACACTGAAATTTGATTCTCATGATCCAGAGACCTGGAAAATAAATGGGCTCAGCAGATAAGCCTGAAAAATATCTCTTCGTAAAGATTGCAGAAATTTCCAGGGGATTAATCTCTGCATCTACAGTAGATTGACTTCATGTAAGAAACTGGAACCCACCAAAATAATAGGTCTGGCAAATGATGCTGGTCTTCAGCATTTGTCAGAAACTTTAAGCTTTAATTATTTGAAACTTACAGGTAAGTGGTGCACAACGCCAATGGAACAAACAGTCTTGAAATATGCACAGATTTTGCCATGCTTGGAATGTATATTCATTAACATACATCTGGTATCTGAAAATTGTAATCAGCACTTTCTCCTTTCAGAATCAGACAGGAAATATTAAGAACACATAAATTTAAAACACCTATGGATATGTTTGCCATAATATTTGGATCCGTAAATAAAAATTAAACAGGCACTTCTCTTGATACAGTGTACATATCCTTAAAATTAGAATGAACAGCTTATGGGACAAGGTGCCTATATGTATCTCAACAACTTAAGCTACATTTTATGTATGGCCTAAACTACTGAAAAATGTGTACACGTATTAAGCAGGGAAAATTTTTACCTGAAAATGTTTTAATAGGGTGCCTGTGAACCAAATGTGTCAGTATTCTCAACATAACTGTATACCTGAGTTTATTTTGATTTACTTTCAGGAATTTAGTGTATGCAGATATGGTCATATCAATTCCAGTAGCTCCATAATTATTTGAACCAATACTAACTTCACATTGTACATGAACAGCATGAAGCCTACATGGGGAATGTTACGCCTCATGAAGCAAAAACACAGATTTGAAAAATTCTATCTTCTTAGTTTGCAGGTGTTCTCTGACCAATAGGTAAAATTCTTCAATTCCTGTGCTGTGTTTTCTAATGGTTTGGAGCTAGGAGCATGGCAGGGAAGAGAGAGAGTCCTCAGATATCTTGTCCAAAGACTTTTTGAATGGTCCTTTCTCTTCCCTAACCTTGTCCCTGACACTATACCAAGCACACTCTAGAAGTGTCCTGGGATTTTATCAATGGACAAAGAACATTTATAAACGGAGATGACGGCTTGTCAAGAACAAAACCAGAATTCAAGCAAAGGAAACCTTAATACTGGACTTCAACAGGTGCACTTTAATGTTTCTGATAAGCTGGTATCACAAATGGATGTGCCGAAAATAAAACAAGTTGTCTAAATCCTCTACCTGATCAGAGCAAAATTACATTGGCAAAAAAGCCATACAGGTGAGTTTATTGAGTTCCTGACTGAGTGTAAAAGCAAATGCTTTCAAATGCTTTCACCCCTCCTATCTTGGATCAAGAGGTTTTCTCAAATCTGCTGACACATATGGATCTCTTGTCTTCTGATTTCTCCAAGTTAAGTGAATCAAAACAACTGTCTCCTGGTTTCATAGAAGAAATCCATATATGCCTCCTTTCACAGCCGCTGGGAAAATGTTAGGGAAGGGCACAATTTTTCTATCTCTATTATATTGCAAAAGGTCACATGATAAAACATGTAATAACAGCTGTGAATTCAAAGGCACAAATATATGGTTTCCTTCAACAAAATGGAGGTCATCCATTGACAGAGAATTAATAAACATAACTCGAATATTTCCAGCAGTAAAGAAATCACATTTACATCACTGCTCGTGGTCATGAAAAAGAAGTATAAATCATCATCTAGCAAAACTGTCATGTTGCATTACATACAGCATGTGTCCCCCTGGTCGGCAGCCTTGATTTCTTCTGTGAAGTTGCATTAGTATCTGATAACATTACCACTGGATCTGAGAACACAACAGTTCTTTTTTCAATGACTGCCGACTAGATGAGCAAAGAGTTACATGTAATACACCCTGCTAAATATTATCAAACAACATTCATGTATATCAAACAACTAAAACCCTGTCCAATAAATAATTCTAGATTGCTTCAAAATGCAATATGTAGTCCATTTCCTGTAATCACAACACACTTTCAACCACAGTCACTCAAAAAAAAAATGTCGGCAACATACACCACAACAGTTACACAAAAATAATGTCAGCAATAAATCATTAATGATTCTGATTTCTTTTTGCCTTGTTTAACACTTCAAACTTCTTGTTGAATTCATGCAATAATAATGCCATTATTGTACTGAAATGAAAAAAAAATGAAAAAAAAATCCTGAGAACATGCATGTCTATCACTGTGGCACAGCCAGCAAGTATTTTGTTTGGGGTGGAGGGATAAGAATGACAAGACCAAAAAACATTTATCCCATAAATGCTTTATGTTTTCTCTTTGAACTGTCCATAATACTGCATTCACACTCAGTTTGTAGGGGGGG
>JAWQUT010000265.1:375847-389515 GCA_033807755.1 Ellobium chinense
CTACTTGATCTGGGCAACCTCATGCTGATACATTTTCATGAGTGATATCTTTACAACAATCATTAAAAAAAAAAAAGCAATGTACTAGCTACTGAACCATGTGATAAGACATGTTTCTCCAAAACTTTCAGATCCTAATAAATTCATGTGGGCATAATGCATTTCTTTAAAGTATTTCAATTACATAAATGCAAATATAAAACTCCCAAATCAACCTGAACACTGATGAAGTCCAAACTATAATCTTTTTAAGACATATTCTGACATTAACATCACATATTTTAGGATCGGAAAGATTCGTTGTGCAAAACTGCAAACAAAACAACATGAGATTTAGTGCAAGCTGAAGGCACTTGTAAGCACTTGTAAGAGTAGGAGTGTTGAGTGTGGCTTTTAATTTATGATAAAAGTCCTCGACCTAATTTCTTACTATATGAATATTTTCAGAAGAAACTACTCAGATTTCTGATGAGCCCTGGTTATCTTCAGAGCAACCCTCTTCCTGTACATCACGGTGCATACTGCACATTTCCAGACCAGTGACACTCAGACCTGTATACACTTAATCCACAGCCTATTGAGGCTTTCTGTGAATCCTTCAAAGATCTTCCTAAACAAGTGTCTCAGACTACATCTTCAATGTTAACTTTCTCATGAAACATGCAAACAAGAAATGGGAATGTTTTGTTAACTTCTGTCAATAAGGGACAAGGAAACCCTTGATCTATACTCCATGTCTCCATATAAATATGAACAATGCATGGCAATTCTTGTTTCTCAACAGTAATTTCTTTATTCTTCATATTCTAAATCTGCAGCTTTCTTTCTCACAGAAAACTTTCACTACGTTTGCAGGAAGTATTGTTGCTGCTGCAATAACCTCAGTTCACGACTATACTACTGGTTACGTGATTTACTTTCACAGAAAACAGAAATTGTACATTTGTGGCTATATTACTGGGTGTGCGATTACTTTCATACAAAGAAATTTTACAGGCCACAGCCCTGCATCAAAAGCTACTGGATACGTTATTCCCACTTGCCAAGAAACCAAAATGAGATGAAACAGTTTACAACTTCATTCCAAATTAAGAACAGTGAATATTTTAAGTCACCCTCACAAAAATGCAAATAAAGAAAACTTCTTAAAACCTAGAACATTTTAAGAAAGCAAATCACTAGCAATTTTTTTTCTTTATTCACATCTCTTATTCCTCTGTTTTCTTAGTTTCTTACAATTTACCATGCTGCCTTTGAGAAGATACATGACGCAGGATGTAACATTCTCATCTTGACTAGGAAGAGGCTTTCAGAGACCTGAGGCTAGGGCAAGGTCACGGTCACAGCTCAGTGCGTGCTCTGCAGGAACAAGAGTGGAGGAAAGAACGCATGCGCGCTCCAGGTTAATGATGACAAGTAGCTAAATTTTATTTAAAGCTACATCCTGAAGGCTCCACATCTTTATGTTCTATGTGAATATTTAGACAACACTGACAACACACCAAATTTTGCACCAAGCTACCGAGGGTCTGTTATCAGGGGTTTTATGTTTATCCAGAGAGCTTTTTATTCAAAACAAAGCAGTTGGGACTGTTGAAATATAGTGTACTAAGCAGGGGATTGTGTTAAATAATGGTTGTGTTAACAGAGTTTGACAGGAATTTAGAAATGACTTACTGTGATAACAGATCAATTTTAACACTTTGACCACATCTAGAAAAAGTTATAAAGTCTGACCACCCTGTAACTTGGGACAGATATGCTGAATAAATCCTGTAGAAAATATCCATCATTTTTTCATTCTACTTTCTTTTCAATACAGTCCATCATATTGACAATTTGAGCTTTGGCTGAAGTGTGAATTTACAAAATACACAAAATGTGCTTTTAATAGAAATGAAAGACCCTGACAATTCCAAACAAAACCTGTGTAGATGTGGAGTCTCCATTAATTTAAATCATATTTGTCCAACATACATTCTCATTCACTCTCATTAAATTCAAATCACTGAATCGGCAGAGCAGTAAGTATGTATGTAATGAATTGATAACCATTATACCAAAATTCTGATTATGAGCAAGTCTACGTAAAGGTAAAGCTTAGTCATTAAAGCCATTGGTGAACACTTCACAGATTGTCCACTTCGAAACTCCTTCTTAATTTATTGCCGAAGTTAGCAGCAAAAGCATCGCAAAAGTATATGAGAATACAGCAGCAGCAAGAAGCAGCGATTAATTAATATGGTACAAATGACCAAATACTGAATTCTTTCTAAAACAATCACCAAACAATTACAACTTTTTATAAGACTTTTCTCAGGACTTTTAGAAAGCTGTGATTTTAAGTACAGTTGAATAAGAATCAATTTTGTTATTACCATAAACAGGAAACAACACAAATAACAATTCCCTCCTATACTGTGGCGTAATTCTAAACCAGATCAATGCCAACATTCAAAGAAAAAGTAGTAAAAACAGACTGCATAAGATATCTGGAATGTTGTTAACAAGTGGTTTCTAGGGCAAATTCATTCCTCAATTAGGTCTTTTCTACAGTATGTAGGAATGTCAGTATAGCAGATATTCCTAGCTTGCACCAAGTGCAATCATGCTGCCAGACAACCATTAAAATATGTTGGGTGCACACAACAAACAGGCAGAATATTCTTATCTCCACACCCACCACATCAGCCAGTAGAGTACAGATCAGACATGAAATACATGTACTTTGCTTTCAAACAAAATAACATGACAGTAAGGGATTTTCTTTTGCATAGATAAAATGGAACCATTAATCACAGAAGTTAATAAACATGTTTATTATAAAAATGCTTAACATGAAACTGGCAATATTATGAAACACGCTGGAAGTCTTATATTTCATTGTGCTTACTGTGAAATTGGGCTGGCATTAATCCGAGAAACACACTTATGATACATCCTAGAAACCCCTCCACCCCACTTTTCAGATTAAACCATAGTCTCTCTCACATCTGATAAATCAGCCCCATGTAAGCGATCTCCACCCCTGATTTACTCAAGTCAAAGACAAAAGGCTTGTAATTGATTATTAAGCAATCACAGCATGATTTTTTTTCATGAAACACAATCCTTGTTGCCATGTTATGAACTAGCTGGCTGAAGGCAGGTGACCCTTACTTTTCCATATAATGGATAATCCAACGAGTGCTCAATACAAAATGATATAGAGGGTCTTGTGAATTTCTTGTTACACATGTTCAATTGTAGATTCATTTCAAAGACATATTATGCATGCTGAAAAACAAAAGTCATGTTATGTTTGAGATAAAATGGGCACATTCAACAAATATGCCAAAACAGAGGCCTCCCCTTCGCTCATTCAGTCTTTGATATGTAGTCCTAAAAAGCTCAAAACCATCACCTGGCTAGAGGAGCACTTAAAAGATTACTTAGTGGCCTGCCTCCTTCAACAGTTAAGACTACACCAATTTTCTACCCTTTACCCCTTTTTCAACATCCAAATGTGAAGAAGATTAAAATAGAATCAACATGAACTGTATATATAGCAATTGTAAGTTAATTAAACAACACAGAAACAAAAGATTTGTGAACTTTTGAATGCACATGGTAAAGGGTTAGAAACACATTCACATTAAAACATTGACCCCCATTTCAAAATCATGCGTACCTTTGTGTGTGTTTAAAGGACTTCATCACCACTGCAATTACAATCATCCATGCTTAAAAAGGAGAGGCTCATAATGCAAGCAAAGGGTATGACAGTCGAAAGAGTTTTTCCATGACAACACAGGGCTAGCAAAAATTTGAAAATGAAAATCTTATCATTCCTAGTACTGCATTGCTGATGTAGAAGCCCCTTGCAACCTAAACACCTGAATCAGATCTGTCAAAAACTGTATTTTCACCATCAAAGAAATTAATTTTTGTATTGCATGCTTCCCCCCCCCCCAAAAAAATGTAAAAATTAATTACTGATATCGCTGACCATCCAACCAATCAAAATACACCTGTCATTAGTATTCAGTGATTTGAAGAGATTTGAAAAAATTTCTCAACATGAATAGTCTTTTCTGTATCCCTCTAATCATTATCTAATTTACTATGAAAATTAAAACTGCTCTGATCATAGTGGAAAAAAAAAAAAATGGGTTTTTGGCAACTTTTCTTAACCTGGGGAAACGCAGAAGATGGCAAATCTAGGGTTGCCTCAGATTCAGAATAAGACAAAATATTTCAATGGCTTTTCCATGATATTTCCAGGTGGTCTGAAAATTGTACCATGATAAGAATGTACTGACACTATCGCACTGTTAAAATGTGTCGCAAAAACCAGAGTTCAGCAAGCTGTCAATCTGATTGACACATGGAAAGTACTTTCCCAGACTTATTAAGACTAAAACCAGTATCTTGAATATTCCATGATTTTTCCATCATTGCTGGCCATTTTTTTGCCAGTTCCAGGTGTTTTCCAGACCTGAAAACTCCACTATTCCATGGTATCCCCCCAGTTTCCAGATCTGTGGCAACCTTGCAAAATCTACTTATAAAGACAAAGCAAGTGAAATCTACAGCAATGTATCAGGGGGCATATGGGAACTTCTATGTTTTGAAACCATTTGCACTGGCTTCCTTAATATATGGATATATGTATAGAGATACACGAAATTGTAATAGCAGGCAAAAAAAACTAAAATATTGGACTGTTGGGTGCAGCATTAAATAAACTGTACACTGTATATGAAAGAATCGGTTTTTTCTTGATGTGATTACTCCAGATATCACAAACTGTGTATATATTAACAAATAAAACAGATAACTTCAAAATGAGACCAAAAAACATATCTAGCTTCCAGAGGTGTCATTGTCAGTCCGTCTGCTGATATGAGGATCTAAAACGTAACTCATGATCCCACAGTATAAATTGTATTAATATATAAGTCACTAGCCTTAAGAAAATTTTTGCAAAGGCTATCAGTTGATCCATACAATACTTACTTTCCCTACAAGTGTATGGCAGTCCAGGAAAACCCTTCATAATGGTCAAATCTTCAGAATGTGGATATCACATATCACTGTCTATATTTATCACTTATTTCTATGCTTTCATCTTATTTGGAAGGTTAAGCATGGGAAATTTCAAAACTTAACAAGAGACACAAATGGCTTTAAAGCAGGTACATTTTGAAAAAAACATTTTAGGTCTTTTTTTTTTTGAGGGGGTGGAGGGGGGGGCTCAGGGTATCAGTGAATTCTATGCACACCAAATATTGTACCTGTTTATAAATTTTCTGTACTGTGTAAAGAATAAGATATTAAAAATTTTATTGAAATTTAAATGTTTAACATACAAAAGGTTTTAAAAAAAGAACAAAACACACCAAAGAAAAATATATTAGAGCAAAATACATACATAAGCAGAAAAAAAAAACAGAGAAAAAAAACAAAGGAAAAAAAAAACTAAGATAAATAAAATTTTAAATTTTACAAATTTAGAAAAAAATAAGAATGGAAAAATGAATGCCTTCTTCAATATGCTTATACAGCAACCTTAGAGTTCACTGAGTATCAGACCTTTGAGGTCATAGTTACCAGAGTCACTCTTAGTAAAATGACTGAACACATTTACGTGCTAAATTTCAATGTCATCTCCTGTAAGAAGTGGACAGAATATTGACTGATGTGATTGTGACGAAGACTCTATTTTGACCTTGAAAGCAAAAATCGCAAAAACGTGTTCGCCAACTTTAGATTGGTCTTCCTGGACTGCCACAAACATGCAAAGATAGATTAATTTTTCTTTTACCGGACTTAAACTCTTTATTGGTCTAGTACCAAAAAGTATTACAGTTGAAAATATGTTCCTCCAAAACAGAGTAAAACTCATCTGTGTCAGCACAAACAATTTTATACTTAGCAAATAGAAGAATGATGACTGCACAATACCATTTCAGTCTGCAGGGTTCAGGGAAACAGTTTTTTATCAAATAGGCGGGATGTGTTGACACCTCTGAAACTACCAGAATATAAGTATCCATAGAAAAACTGTAATTCAATATTCTTAAAAATGCATAAAACTATCAATATGTGCATTGTCTATAAAAAATACTGCTCTGAGCTCAAAAGGGCAGTCCTAGTTTACTTGGGTTTTTTTTGTGGATATTCTCCAATGTATTGGGACTGATTGATGAGTATGATGGAAATATTACTATTTCGAATATTTCTTGTGGTGTTAAATCATTTGAAACAAATTTATAATACTTTACAGAATTCCAATAACAAACACCTCTGCATGCTTTCCTTTTTCCCTTTTCAAAGTAATGAATGCCTTTTTTCATTTTGACCCTTCAATATGGCCTTAGCGCAGTAAAACAAGACAAAAGCACACATAAATATACGTCCAAACACTGAAGGTTGGGAAACTCGAGATGTTGCGAGGGGTGCTGAGAATGAACAACAAACAAGAAAACGCTTTATGGAGCAGGCTCATGCTTGGATCCAGAGCAGGTCTAATGAAACAAATGTAACTAGGGATGCCACTCCCATTTAAAATATTCTTTGAACTTTCTGAAATGCTACATATAATATTAATCATCCCTGGCTAACTAATTACATAAAAAAAAAAGAAAAAAAAGCACACTTGTAAATGCTTCTTCTATGCATAAACATGTAAGAGAACAAAAGAGAACATCCAAGCCAAACAGGTACGTCCCCTCACCCCCACCCTCTCCCAAAAAAAAAAAATATGGACAAAAGTTAGTAAACAATTTTCTTCATAGCTTTACTATCCAGGCAGATTCTCAGAGTGAAGTCACGCAGCCTCTTAAAGATGACAATTCTTTAATTTCAGAAAATTCTCTGAAAGTGGCATCCCTGGTAAAATTGGGCGGCATGTTCCACACAATTTGACAAAATTCTTCAACATTAAAAAGTCATTCAACTCCATGCAGCAATCACAGCTTTCAAGTCCTAACATTGGCTAACATTAAGGATAACACAAGACACCTTTGCCAGCCTAATCAAAGGCCGAGTTTCATTCCTCTCATGTTAAAGCTCAAACTGTCATCAGAAGCCCCAGTAAAGGCAAACCTTTTATCCAATATCATTTAGGGAATTACAGTGAAAAAAATGCAAGTACTATGCATTTGCCTTTTCTGTTAATAACACATGACAAACCATTCCAAGTTTAAGTAGTATCCCATAAGTTCAACAAAATTCTGTTGCCGGACAACTCTAATGAGCTAACTGAGCACAGCTGGGTAAATATCTAGGTCCACATCAGTGTAATTGGATGCATCTATCTACACAGCTTCTACAGAATTCAGTTCCTGTTAACAAATAATTCCTCTGACACTAACTCACAAAATGAGACATATCGTCGGTTTCTTGACGAACCGTCCTATCGCTAAAAATGGATCAAAAATGGATTTTTTTTTTTTTACAGAATCTTAATCTACGTATCAAGATCTATATATCCTATAAATATTATCACCTAATTCCTTTTAGTTTCTTGTAAAAACGCACTGACCATACCGTCCTATCCCAAAATATGGTCACTCTGTTTCATGACGTAGTGTCCTATCGCGATAGGACGTTTCGTCAGCGAACCGCGACCGCTGGGTTAGCCATGCGTTTTTTGACGAAGCGTCCTATCGAGATAGAACGCTTCGTCAAAGAGCCACTCCCATGAGACGGATTATGATAATTTTTGACGAACCCTCCTATCACAAGGCTGCTGGTATTAGGATACATAATTAAATGAATCGTTCGGCCATCAGCATGAGAGATAATTCAAAATAAGTACTGCTCTGTATACTTTAGTACTCTATGCGTGTAGACCGTAGATGAAATTCGTCATTATTTCGTTTCTTGCTG
Organism: Ellobium chinense; assembly: GCA_033807755.1. Classification (NCBI taxonomy): domain Eukaryota; kingdom Metazoa; phylum Mollusca; class Gastropoda; order Ellobiida; family Ellobiidae; genus Ellobium; species Ellobium chinense. The sequence continues at coordinate 383,723 of JAWQUT010000265.1, forward strand.
GCATATGAGTTTCGCAATATCGTCAAAGAGAAAATGAAGTGACTTAGAGGCAAGTCAGGAACCCATCAACCGTGAGTATTATTTTATATTATTTACATTTATGTAATATATGTAAATATATTTTTTTTTTCAATTAAACAGATAATCTTGATAACTTACATCTAATATTATTGTGGAATTAACGGGAATGAATTTCACCTAGGTTTATTGTCATCGTATTATGCATCTTTTTTAATATATCTAAAAAAAGGCCTAATTCGCATCGATATTCACTAAGTTTATCATTAGACTATACCCTAGATTACGGCGGTCGGCGACACAAAACACGTCTCTGTTAGTCATAATCCTGTAGCATTAAATGGACTGCGTCTTTTGTTTCCTGTAGACAGTATGTGGCGCCCGTGAAATTACCAAATTAGGCCAACCATCCATCGATCTTCAGGAAATCTATCTTAGATTATTGCGGTCGGTGACACCAAACATGTGTCTGGTAGTCATAATCCTATAGCATCAAAGGGATCCGCCTCTTTCTTTTTCTGTAGCCGACATCGAGATTACGGCTTGTTTGTTAGCATTATCACAAAGGCGCCGCCCTCTTCGTGTTGTTACCGATGGAGACGCCTCCGAGACTATCCTTCCTATTACTTCAAAGGGCCGCCTCTTTTCTTTCCTGCAGCCAGCGTCCATGACGCAGGTCAAATGACATAGAAGTGAACATCAAACAACTTATTTATTGTCTAGACAGTATACTGTCATGTTATTTCGGGGAAGTAATGTTAACCGGTGGCATTTTTTTGCCTTAAGAATTCAGTTTGAACGGTTTTATTGCAAAACTGCAAACTCGCAACAAAAATGAAGTATTAATAAGTTTTTTGTATGGTAGGCTATTTGACAGCATGACATTGTGAATGTATGTGTGAGAAATCCTGCCAAACTCAGTTACACCTCCCACTTGCCTAGCTCCTCTAATATTGTGATGCACAAATATTGATCTCAGTCTTTAATATTGTCTCTTCTCAGAATTTGATGTAAGTCAAGTCCTTGAGCACATAAACCACGTTCTGCCCTAGCCTTACGCTGTGAGAATGAATCCCTTGAGCACGGGTATGGGTATGGTCGAGCTTGCTCGAGCAGCAACAAAGCAAAAGGAGCAAAATGAGAAGCATGGACTTTACGACAAACGACATTCTCAAAAATTTTTGAAAGTTCCTGCACTGATGACATAGCTGCAGATGTCCTTCTGAACGATACTACCGAACTGAACATTTCCCTATCTATGTTCAATGATTCCGTCTCTGATACTCAGCGTGTATCTGCAATAGGTTTTTCGTGCCTACATCCTGATCCTGCATGCATCCTACACTTAATGAGTCTGAACCAGCTGAGCCACTCAGTAGCTCTCAGCCTGCAGACACTCACTCTGAGCGTACATTTAATGAGCCTGAACCAGCTGAGCCACGCAACAGCACTGAGCCTGTAGACACTCACTCTGAGCCAGCAGATAATGAGCCTGAACCAGCTGTCAAGTCCCCAAAGGCTCCAGAAGATTACTCCCTTCTGCCAGCAAAGATACTCAGATCAACAAACGCAAGCGCAAACGAGATGAAAGGAAATCATGTAGGAACCTTGAACTGTCGTACGTGTCAGAGAAATCTCAACATGTAAAAGAGCGTCGGATTCTACGTCCACGCTGCAATGGAAAGGTTTGTGACGTGCGGCATCTATCTTGCTCTGATGTCACCGATGAAATTAGACAATGCATTCTTTCAGCTTTTTGGGATCTTGGCGACCTTCAAGAGCAAAGAAACTGGGTATCTCGGCACTTGCAAATTGTCACTAATGACGCCAAAGAAAACGGGACTCCACGCAGACAGAAGAGGACAGTTACATACTCGATGCACAGTGTGGTGGAAGTGGCTATGGGGAAAATTCCAGAGATCACCATGCCATCTGAGCTTGTCACCATCATCAAAATGGCGGCTAAAAAGAAACCCTACTCAGTCACTGAGCTGTCGACTCGAGACATGAAAGACTGGAAGCTGGAGGCCACGATGTCTGGCATTCTTCGAATTCGAACGTCAGACAATGGCAACAGTGTGAAGTGGACAGACTTCATGCATATTGAAGTGCAGAAATGCGAACCTCAGAAGTTTTTTTTCTCAAGAATTCACACTTAACACAGACGTGCGACTCCATCGTGATAACCAGAAGGCTACCAGAACAATCTGCAGTTACAAATGCCTACAAAGAACCACCATAACTCTCAGCTGGAAAGTATGCGGATCTGATGACTCTTTGTCAAGGCATCACTCCGGTGATTTGCCATCCTGATAATCAGACTTTTTTTCAAGAATCTACAACATTAATAACCTTGCTCGCGAGAAATTAAAAGTTATATGATTGCAAGTGAGAGAGAGAGAGAGAGAGAGAGAGAGAGAGAGAGAGAGAGAGAGAGAGAGAGAGAGNGAGAGAGAGAGAGAGAGAGAGAGAAAGAGAATGAGAGTGCAACTACTTTTATGAAATTGATACATTTAACATGTTTAATGCGTGTTTTCCCGTATAAATCGACACCAATGCTATGTGTATGCTTTATTTTTACTATTATGATTATGAGAGAGAGAGACAGAGAGAGAGAGAGAGAGAGAGAAAGGAGAGAGAAAGAGAGAGAGAGTACACGTTTATAAAAATTATACCTTTAACATGTGTAATACTTGTTTTCCCTTATGTAGTTGACACCAGTGCTATGTGTATGCTATTTATTACCTTATTAAAAATTATATGAATGCGAGAGAGAAAGAGAGAAAGAGAGAGAGAGAGAGCAAGTTCTTTTGATATTCTTAACATGTTTAATACTTGTTTTCGCTTATGTAGTCGACACCAATGCTATGCGTATGCTATTTATTACCTTATTAAAAATTATATGAATGCGAGAGAGAGAGAGAGAGAGAGAGAGAGAGAGAGAGAGAGAGAGAGAGAGANGAGAGAGAGAGTGAGAGAGATAGAGTACAAGTACGTTTATGAAAATGATACATTTGACATGTTTAATACTTGTTTTTACCCTTTGTAGTCGGCACCAATGCTATGTGTATGCTGTTTATTACTTTATTAAAAAGTACATGTTTTATGCATCTAATTGCAGTGATGGAAAAGAGAGTGAAAGAGAGTGAGAGAGTGTTTCTAAGCTAATAAGTATGATACAAGTAACTACCTTGCTGAATAATTTGTTGTTTTCTTTCTAAAGAATAAATTAAACATTTCAAAGCAACCAAATTCGTGTCTCAAATACGTTTCTACCAACGGCCAACAGCCATGGGAGTGTCCTATCCATAGCCCAACAACCATCTTTCTCTTTGACGAACCGTCTTATCCCTCGCTCAGGGTGTCCTATCGGCCCTCGGAGTTCGTTTTGTTTTTTGACGAATCGTCCTATCAGAAAAAACAACACTTGTGAAAAAAACTCTGATAGTCTATTCATCGTAATTGATACCAGCTTCAAGGTATGATAATAAGCTAAATATTCATGTATATTACATGATCATAGCGCGTCTCTGAAGAGAGTTAGGGCGGGTTAAAGACTGCCTCAAACTTTGAAACGCTCTAGCTCAAAAGTAGGTTCCGGGCGTAGGCCACCGATAGGACGGTTCGTCAAGAAACCGACGATATGTTTTCATCTAAACTTGATATTATAAACAGTGCAAATTATCATGGTTAGAATATTTCAAACTACTTAAAATTAAACAACCTGAAATACTTCCAGAAATCTCAACATTGTGAAAAATCATTTTGAGTAATATCAGTATTGGCAGATCAATATCTGGTAGAGTAAATATTACATTAACCAGGGATGCCTCTCATTTTTCATAAAATTCTCTGCTGAACCTCCTTGACTTCACAGGGATTACATTGTTCAGTTCAAGCTTACCAATTTGTAACTGCATTAATACATGATTTTATAAGGAAAATTTCACAAGCAGTTATGAAAGACACAAAAAGAGATCACCAAAAGTGACAAATTACAGGTTTTCTATCATACCCTTAGCCTGATGTCACAAAAAGGCGCTCTCAGACTGTTGGAATTTTTTTATTTGAGAGAATTCTCTAAAGAATGGCATTCCTGATCAACTTCTCAATATCAGTCATTTGAAGAAAGCTTCAAAAACATTTCTTCCTTATTCCCAGAACACCTCTAAGTCTGTTCCCAATTTTCATGGGCAATTGCACTGATCACTGGGAACCTGAAGGACTGAAATTATTGTGGAAACTGTGATCAGTGTTTCACAGTTTAGTGGTTTTGAAAAATGGCAGTAAGAAAAACCCTGATGCCTTCAGATTTCAACACAAAGCAACTATAACTGAAATTTGATATACACTTCCTTTATGAAGCAAGGCTCTGATTCTTAGTTTCATCTCTTTCAGGTTATCATCAAGCTTCCTGAACAAAGATTAAAGTAGCCAGAGGGAACAAAGTCACAACATTGTGCAATCTTCGCAGAACAGTATTGGAATCATGCTGCTCCGTACCAGTTTGCAAGTAAAATACAAAAAAAAACGAACAAATAATAAAAGGCTCAAACACACACCTTGAGAATGATAAGTCAATATTTTTTTGGTTTTGCTTAATTATTTAAGGCCACAAAAAGCAGTTTTCACCATCAAATTTTTCAACTTTTCCCACTATACATTTTTTTTTTCCTTTCCTTCATTTATCACCTACAGCCAACATAATCACAGTGGCTTTAATCTGCACACTTCGAGTGTGCAGAATGTAAAAAAGTTTCTTTTAAACTTGTTAAAAATCTTCTAACAGGCTTCCATGCTCACAAACTCAAACAAAATGACAAAAAAGGGAGAAGGACGAGGTTATAAAAATCAGTCAAGCCCAAGTGGGTGTATGCCTACTTTTTACGACAACCTTGATCCTCTGGTCGAAGATGGAGAAGATCTGAGACAAAGACTCGGAAGATGCGACTGAAATCATCAATGAGATCAAAGTTCAGATGTTCCCAGTCATCTATAGGTTTGTGCCACACAGTAGGAAATGGTACTGAGATCAGATGGAGAATTTCCACACCTGAAATAAAATGTTAGTATGATGTAAAAAAGATTTGCTGACAAGCTCTGCAATAAATGACAAGAAGTCATGGAGCAGCATGGTCAAGTGGCTATGGCATTAGACTTCATATTTAAACATCTTCAGCTTGATTCTTGCTGCTGACATGCTGTAAATGCCTTGGCTAGGATTTGATTTACAATCTCTTCAGTCCCCCCCCCCCNCCCCCTTTCCCCCCACCAATTTGGTAAATGGCTATTGGCAGTAAAAGTTATTGTTAGAATTTTAGTGATCAGCACCTCTGCACTGTAAATGACAGCAGCTCTGTATGCTCACCTAGACGTTGATAAATTCTTAGAATGATTAGGCCTGCGCCTGGATAAGAAACTTGTGAAAATTATTATTAAGTACATATGGTATACAGCTGATTCCACAAAAACTGATGTTGCTTGAGTCAAATTTTTTACTCCTACAAAGAGCCCCAGTTCTTCACTATTTAGGAAAAATTCAACAAGAGTTAACATCACGTCATTCATCGCAACCATCAAGTCAACCTCTTCGTCAAAATTCAGTCCTAACAAAATAGAAGGACTGGGCTTTTACAAGGCCTCACACGCCATACCAGAGAACTGAAAAATATTTATAGAGAGGAAAACATGTGGATGCAAAGAGAGAGAGAGAGAGAGAGAGAGAGAGAGAAAGAGAGAGAGAGAGAAAGAGAGAGAGAAAGAGAGAGAGAGAGA
>JAWQUT010000265.1:389541-447919 GCA_033807755.1 Ellobium chinense
GGGGGAGAAGCGAAAGCGGGGAGGGGAAAGAGGTGGTGTCCCAGGCATGACCACTGAATGGTACTGCGGAGGAACCTCATGAATCGAACTCAAACATTTTTTAAATAATCATTGGAACTTACTCTCCCACCCTCCCTCTCTCTCTCTCTCTTGCTTCGTCCTATAATGGAGAGGGCCTTGATCCATCTCCAGCATGGGACCCTGTGAACCTTCTATGCCCCATTCTCTTTCCTTTTGAAAGTGTGCATGAGCTACCTACCTCAAGACCCATTTGTTGTTTTTGTACACATCACAGAATATACTTTTCTTGCTGTGGATGTTAATGTTATGATGTATGCAAGTTTTCTTTTATTCAATGATACCCATGGTGCTTTCTTAATATGACCGCTCCTCTACCCACTGCTCCTCTCTATGCCTTCACCACAAAACATAGCCAGCTTAGGCTAGTCTAGCATAATAATATTGTCTCCCGTTGGCCAGCCAAGACAAATTCATTTCAAAAACTAATTTCCAAGTTGGTTCACAGATTCAGTTCTGCAAAACAGTTCTGAAAATTGGTTCTTAAAGTGAGCTTAAAACCAAATCTGACAATTCATTCCCACAAACGGGTAGAAATAATCACTTTGGTGAATCAAGTCACTGAATCAACATCCAATTCAGAGGGTGCTAAACCCACATCTGGTTAACTGGTTATTTCATCTGAATTTTGCCCAGGCCTATTAACGTTAGAACCCATGATTGCAGTATCACTGACAGGCTATATCAATACTGAATCACTGCAATAATCCTACAAGATAAAGCTGCTATCATGGTCAAAGGTCAGGTGAGGGGTTGCCTAGGTTTTCAAAACATATGTTTATTTGCTTGGATTTTATGAACAGTTTAGACTGGCATCAGCCACGCGTTAGCACTGTCAGAAGTCTTATGCAAATCAACGTCTTTCATAACGTCTGCCACTAAAATGAATACAAATGAAATAAAATGGCAGTTTTGACAATATGAAGTAACTCAGCTTTCAGAAGTGATAACTAGTGCTGGCAGCCAGTATCTACAGTACTCAATATTGATTTCAACTAATGCACAGCTCTTTCAAGTGCAGATTTGTATTGAGCCCAAAAATGAAAAGCTCTGCACTGTCTGTTTGTTCATTCACTCACCTCTATGCAGGAAAGGTATGTGATCATCTTCTACGCCACCACCGGTACGCTGATCATGAAATATTGGACCTGAGTGTTTCCCAGTCAGGTAGTTGTTACTGCGCAAGTATTTTTCTGAAACCAGGAGCACATTTTATCTGACACATTTCATTTAATATAGCACAGCATATTTCATCTGCTTAAAAAATAAAATACAAGAAGCTAATGAAAAAGCACTGATAAATCAAAAGAACTTTCATCATGAAATGGTCAAATTGTGCATAGAACAGAATTTTCATATCAGAAGCAAAGTTATTCAGGGATGCCACTCATTTTTCATGACATTCTCTGGACCTGATGCAGTTTCACGGGAATTCACATGGTCCTGGTCTCTTAATCTGAAATTGCTACTTTTAAAGAGCCAATTTATATAACATTTCTATATAAATCTGTCTTTAACAATAAAGAAATAAAGCTATCTCTAAAACAATGAAGAAGCGTAAATTTACATTATAATTATGCAGCACAGAAAGAAAAAAACAGACTGACCAGCCCCTAAATATCAAGGGTCAGACAGCAAATGTGGCTGCATGAATAAATTTATTCTCCTAGTTTGACACTCCACATCAGTCATTCATTAGGTCTTCCTTAATGTAAAAAACTGACTGATTGTAAACATATGGGTTAGGAAAACCTGCTTCAAAATCTAGTTTGGGCTGGAGTAAGGGATGAGAAAGCACCCTTTGGAAAGTCTCTAGATACTGCCGGTGTCATTAAATAACTTTGTTACTTAGTTGTAGTTGTCTTGCTTCCAATCATTATTTAGAATGTCTCAGTAAATTTCGGTAGATCCACAGGTTCTGCAAGGTCCACTAGCCTAATCCATGCATTGCCTTTGGAAGACAAGCAAGACTGAACCAGGCAATCAGACAATCCCAGCGCTATCTAAGGTAGGCCTACAAGAGGAAGTGTGCGCTGGCAAGCATGACATCGAGTTTGTGTGCCGCATATGGTTTCTATTCTCCAAATGAATTTTCAAAACAAAAATAACCACTTCTATGGCAGTTCAGAACTTGTGAAACTCCAATTTTCTGAAACTGAAAGTAACCTTGTATTAATTCTAATTAATGCCTTGCCATTTGCATAGGTGAGAATTTTCCGCCAGATGGTAAAATTTCCGCAAGATCAGTTTTGCGTTTCCGCCATTTAAAAAATAATTCCGCCAAACAAAACCGTCATCCCATTTGCCACTGCCGTCCAGCACGTGAACCAAGGAAGAAATAATTATGAAATAAAGAACGAAGGCAGAAGTTATCGTTCGCCTAGTTGTAGATTCTAGTAATCTGACAAACTTTTGTATCGAATACTTGTTTGCAAGTAGATCTGTAAATCTACAGTCTTCCCAATTGAAATGCGATAAAATGTAATCGCCACATGTGTACTTATATCAAAGATTGAGAATATCGCATCCTCTCATGCAGGGTTGCCAGACTTGGCTCTTTTGAAACCAATGTGAAATTTTTGGTGCCAACGGATTTTAGATAAAAACTGAATACTTTATTATACAAAAGAATGGCTATTCTCTCTAACTTTTTGGTATTATTTCAAGTGATCAGACTTCTATCTAGCCCACTGAACACAACTCAAAGAACGATCTGCCTGTTATGTTGCTCTAATGCATCTAGAAAGGTCCTAGTCTTAATACCTACGTATATCCAATACATGGACAGTTCGTAGTAAAAAATGTTTTGTTAGATTTCATAGTAAAAAATGTTTTGTTATATTTCAAATCGTGACCCTGGAAGCATATACGCATCCCAGGAGGTTCTTTCCAGACATTCTTATGTTCTTGCATGCGATTTGGCACGGCTTAAAAAAATAACTCCCAAACCCACTCGCACTCGCAGTTTTGCTTTTGAACAGGAACGAAACTGTCGGCTGTGAACAATTACTCAAAGAAACTGGAATGAAATATATTTGTTTGGAGCTGGGAGTGGACGGCTCGGAACACTGAAGGAAAAAAGAGCTGGGAAGTTTGTAAGAAAGCTAGAGACTCTTGGTGGCGCATAATGCTCTCTCTACGGGAGGGAAATTGCATACAGATCCAGAGACAAAATCCATAGCACAGAAGTAGACTAGTCTAGCATTGTTGGCTTCTTCAGCAAACCTTAACTCTATTTGGGAAAGAACTGTGTGTATTATCGGAATTATTTAAGTCTGTATTGTCTCCTAAGCTTTTGCATAGCAAAAATGTGGATAAACTCTTCAGTTACATCTCCTGTATCCTTAACTGAATAAGCATAAAAGGATTTTGTGTCAGTCATCACAAGTATGGGAGTATTCAAGTCCAAGTGTCTTTTTTCCTGTGCCTTGTAGTTAACAAAACGAAGCTATTCAAATCAGTACAAAAGCTGACTATTGTAGCTCCTTTGTCTTCATGAATTGAAAAGGATACAGATCAAGGTATGAAGGTACAATATGTAAACAATACCATAGTCTTTTTCTTAATCCCTTTCGGCCTCAATTGACATAAACTGCATTATAAAGGTAAAGCAAAAACATACACCAACACGATATGCCTTGTATATCAGAAGGCTTCAAAGTGCCATGTCGCTCTTAAGAGTTAGGTAATCAATTATCCGTGCCACACAAAATTCGGAGCGCCAAGTGATTTTTCTCCATTTCCATTTTTGCCAGTTCTCACCTATGCATTTGTTAGCCGCACCAGAACCACCTATTGTGAACTCCAATCTAATAGTATGGTGTTCATACCAAATCTTCCAATAAAACTGTGGATTTTGGAATTTCTTATTTGCAATACTTGTCCTAAATTCTTCGGCGGACCTTGGATGCCATTCTAGGAGCTGCCAATATTCTTGAAGTGGCATTTCTGGTTATTGACTAGTTAACTGAAACAAATGGGACATTCTTAGAAAATAAAGACAAGTGGGCCCAATTAAGAAGCCTACTGCTTAAAAAAAACTATCTATTAAGCCCTAGGCCTATAAGAAGGCTCTAACTGGTAAGTGAAGCCGATATAGGTATCTCAGTGAAGACAGAAGAGCTCATTGTACAGTAGATCCTTGCAATAAGCGTTTTAGACTAAACTTCAGTTGGGGTCAGAAAAAAAAGCAAAATTAGTGACAGGGATTCCCTATTTCACACTCATGGCTACCTGTTTTCTGGAGGTGCTGATACAGATCTGTGGTGGCAGCGTTCATGTCCCTAAATGATGTATCTGTCGTACCAATGAGGTCAAGGAGGATGAATTCACGCTGAGGAGAAGAGAATGGATAAAAATGATGACTCAACTCAAGAGTGACCTCATGCACATGAACACCCACCCCAAATCGTACTGACTATGCATAGAAGAGACGACAACTTGACAAGGGATTTGCAAAAACAAACCTGAAACAGAACATAACAGGACTCAAACAAAAAAGACCAACATCAGTCTTAATCATACGTAGCCTTGACTTCCATCACAGTTTTCATACTTAGTCTTACAAGTTAAATGCAAGCCACTCTTCTCAAGAAAAAACTGGTTGGGCTGCTGGTCTATGCTCCAGTGTGGAAAAATCTTTATCTCATAGAACAGTGTGGCTCTACGGCTTGCAGCCTGTACAATACCATCTCATGGATGTGAGTAAACAACTTTATACAAGTGCAAAATATTACCAATAATACTGTATGGTGACTCTCAACATAGTCCACAATTTTATGACCAAGGTTAGCCACTTGTACAATACTGTCTCAATGATGTGAGTCAACATCCCTTAACACCCACAAAGGTAGCATGACCAGTAACACCTCCCAGTGACCCTCAACATACAATTGCACTCAGCCTGGTGACATTGTTGTTGGCAGGATCAGGTTGCTGCTCCCATTTCTCAGCCAGATGACGAGCCCCATACAATGAGTCAGTCGATGACCACGTTTTGAAGGCTTCCTCCCCATCAAAGAACACAAGCTGTGGGGTTAGGTCTTTAGCCTGCAGACAAGGATATCTGGTATTACTAGGCAAATAATTTGATGTCATGGCAGACAGAAAATGTACTGTGAATTCTATCAAGATGCTCCCAAATCCTTTACGAATCAAGAGTAGTGGCAATTCTAAAGAGAAAGCCATTATTTGGGGTTCATTTTTATCTACACTGGTGGAAAAGATTGTCTGTTCCCTCTATGATTGTGAATATTCATGGGACTAGGCCATCATTATGGCCTCACATAAATATGGTTTTCTATATGAAACATTCTCATAGCCCAATGCTGAATAACATCATGCTGCAAATCTTCCTTTACAAAATGCATTTCATAACAGTTCATAGATGAAAACAAAAATGATAATCAATGCCTGTCTGTAAACAATGGTGTTAATATTACAGGGATGCCAATGCCTGACCAAAAAAAATCCTGAAAATTGCTCGAGCGCGGCGTATCGACATTTTCGATGGAAACCAACCCAACCATTGTGCTTTTAATTCTGAATCATTTCCCACAATTATAAGGCATTAAAGTAAACATTAAAACCAAATAAAGGTTAAAGAAAAGTCAATTTTAGAATTGTGTCCACACAACAAGGCCTAAATTTCTTCTGCACAGATAAAGTATAGAAATTAATATATCTACACACAGCAAGGAATAGCCATATCAGGGGTGAGTGGGAACTGCAAACTATCACTTAGGATAAAAATCTAATTTTCCTTTTCATAATTTCACTTATGAATACATCTCCGTGAAATTTAAACAAACATGGTGCACGTTATGTTCCTTTAACCATCTCTTTACCCATAACTTACATTTGTCATCTCTTATTTGGTCCTGATAAAATATGCACAAATGAGTAGTGCTTTGACACAAAAAAGGTGCTGAAAGCTTGGCTGCATTCTCTTTCTCTTTAATGTCCTTGAAACTCGCCGGAATCCTACTGTTAGTGTTACGATGTGACCATTCCTTGAAGCGTAGAGTTTCTAAAGTCCCTTCTTTCCCGGTGTGCCGTAGACTAGTTTATTACTGCAGTGTGCACCACATGTATCCATCTTCTTTCAGCTTACGGATGTAATCAGATTTATAATAATAAATATAATTTATAGAAAACAATGAATTCTGAGTAGGACTATTCAATTTACATCACTGCTCTTTCTTGATTGATGACCGAGCGCACTGTTTACACTTTCCGCGAGTTCTAGTGCTAAATATAGCACCGGTAGCCCTCTGACCTCGTTAGAGGCATGTGCGCGCGCATTTCGGAAGTTTGTAAAATATCTAACTTCCGGTTTTCGTGCGATTCGTCCTTCGCGTATTTCATTTTCATGAATGTTATCCGGATAACGCTGGATTTTTTTTTCTCCGTCGCTTAAAACGCCGAAATATCCGGATTTTCTTTCCCGCCCCTAAAAACGTCGAAAAATCCGGAAATCCGGATTTATCCGGAAAATTGGCATCCCTGTAATATCAAAGTACATATTGCAATCACTCTGCTACTAATCATTACATTTGCATTACACTGAAATGTTAAAATAAGCCTAATAAAATGCAATTATTCAGACTTTTTTAATTCCAGCTGACTGAACCAATTTTTATGGGGCCACTTCAATATTGTTTTGAGTTCATAAGTAAAATTTTACACAGAAAATAAGAGACTTGGGACCACAGCATTACAATGAATAGTCTGATTTTAAGAATGTATCTTTTCTCAGAAAATGTTGCGAGAAAGCAAAAAGTGTCACAAAGCAGACTGTGATTAACAGTCTGGCTATATCAATATGCACACCTATTTACAATCTGAAAAGGTACGAGCGTGAGACAAGTGTTTCACATAGGCTGTGGCTTGTTGGTTTAATCCTGAGAAAGAAAAAATCTAAAGTGATTTTTCTAGATTGTGAAATTTTAATCTAAAGTTAATACTACAGGCACTATAAAACTCAAATGTTATTATGCAAACTGTCAGTTTTTATATATCATCATAAAGAATATTATTTTTTTTTTGTATAAAAGACAGTGCCCTAGGAAAAATTATATACTGCTAAGACAAACTGATTCAGGAGGTGTGCAAATTAAGTGGAGATCATTGCAATGAAGGCATTCTTATACTAACACCCACACCACACAAACTTTGAAGCGGACTATGGTACATGTATGTTACGGGGTATAAACAATGCATAACGGAACTGCTAATTATCAGTGTACATTGCTTAACACAAATTGGCATTACTCAACATAAAAAACATGTAAGATTGGCAAGTTTTCCACAGAATCTAAACAGTCTGCAAAAGAAACTAGTATTTCACAAAATGCAAACATCAATAAACATAATATATCTGTATCGCCAATCTTTGCATAGGACCGGCCACATTTAGCCTATACAGTAAAACCTGTGATGTAGGGACACTGAAGAGAAATCAGAAAAGTGTCCCTACATCACAGATGGTCCTTCATTGCAGGGTTGGGTTCTCCAAGTACATCAAGGTAAACAATGTTCCTATGCCTTATACTTGAAAAGCGTATCACAAACTATGTGCCTCATATCACGCGGCAAATATGATGGTACAAATACAAACTGCATGTACAGTATTTAAAGACCAGACATTTGAAAGTTAATACTCTTTTACCATTTGAATTATCACAGCACACAGGAAGCCATTTACAGTCACTTTTATTTGGTCCTCAATTACACCTGTTTCTCCCTCAGTGTTTGTAAAAGAAAACAAAAAAGCTCTTGGTAATAGAAATAGCAGAGGAGTAAGCTTGCAACTGGGGCATATCGGTCGTCCTATTGACTGTCTGTAAGTTTGCGTGATCAATATGTATTAAAAAACCCTCAAACGATGGAAGAAATCCCGTTCCCCCATTTATGGAGAACCCTGTCACTGACAGTCACGCAGCAATATTATGCTGTAACCCTGTCCGTTCATCAGGAATAAAAATTGATCATCCTTCCTGCTTGCTTAGAGTTATGATAACAATTAAGAGACACTGTGTAGTGTGTAGGCTACCTCTCCCCTCCACCCCCGAAACCCCCTTTATTTTATACTATTTTTTTGGCCGCTAGGCGTGAACAGTGAGTACTACTCACCTCCCGGCGCCAGTTTGTCTGGGTGCGTTCAGGCAAGAGAGAAGAAAAGCATAATTTCTACCAAAGAACCTGCCTGGGTGGCTTACTGGATTTTTTTCTCCCTCAACTTACATTTCCATTTGATACGTTGGGACTTGCTTTCAATGTCCTTTTAAAGTCCCATGTGTCATTCTCAGCAGAGATCACTGTTAGGCCTACCGTTCACATCACTGCACTTTATTCCTAATCACAGAAGTTTTTTTTTCCTTGACTTTCTTTTCTTTACTTCTAATGCTAGATTAATGTTTGTGTGGTCTTTTTTTTCTGCGGATTTTACTGCCTGCCGAAAAGGGGTTCTTCTGAAGGCAGATTTGTTTCGCTTTGTGGCCCCGTGGACTTCGCCTCAACAACTGTACTCACCGCCATCAGGCGCCACCGATACTGAACTTGTCCCAGACCCCGGCATTTTGATAGCATGGAATGAGTTGTCCGGTGTCAGGACGGCTACACTAGTCGGTAGTCGCGATTACAACGCTGCCAATAATGAGGGGGCAATGTGGGCTTCGTGGGTTTAATATTGTGCAACCAGTCTTACATCTGTGGTAGGTATGCATACACACGCGAGACATGGTCTTCTTCCCACCCTCATCTCCCCACTACCACAGTCACCGTGCCGTACCTTTGCTCTTTGATGTAGGTCTAAACAGTCTCGGGCTTTCCGACTCAGAAAATGCACAGGACACACATGGTCGCTCTTCACAGTGAAGACGGCTCTTTGAATCAGTGTCCGCGCCTCGCGATCAGAGGGAGCCGCTGATCGGAGGTTGGTTTCAGTGTAAAAATGGTCGGTGAACAATAAAAGTGTCCGTAGATCGGAGGGGGTCTCTCGTCCAAGGCACCGCAGAGGATAGGTTTTACTGTATATGACAAATAGTCAGCCTGGCCAGTTATGTGCGAAGACCATCAATATGCTTTATCACACAGGAAAGTTCTGCACTGCACTTGTACAAAAAGCAGTAAACCACTCCTACTGTCTGCTCATCCCTAGCAACGGCTAACTCGTAATTCAGCCCAAACACTGCCTTGGCTTTACTTACAGAGCTCCTATCTTTTGGTCCTTTTTCAAGCAGACACTGTAACTGTCTGGCTGTCTCCAACAGAATGGCACATGGCACAGCTGAGTCTGTGGCAGCAACAAATCTGTAGAGATGAAAGATAACTCTTCTTGCAAAAAAAAAAAATAAAATAAGAAATTAACACTGCCATCAACAACTGAACACAGGATAATCTTATTTACCATCATATAACTAAATGGTGATTATATGGTGTTTTGACACTGCATGGCATGGCAGAGCAGTTCATAATAACATTCAGTCTTCAAATAATGAACCAATACTGAAAGATATGAACCAAATCATTTGCACTATCACCCTGAGTTCAGTGTACAGATTAATTCAATATGAATTTAATCAGCAATTGCTGGATTCGTGTTTGTATCCAGAAAATGATTTCACAATAATGTGGGCAATGCTGTGAGTTGGATGTGTCAGTACAATACTAAGACGTTATCAGGTGATTATGACTTTCATCTCTGTTGTAATATTAATATGAAGAGCTATATAAGACATTTTCATTAACTCTGCTAACACCATGCCTTAATCTGGGTGAGAGTACCTGGCTGCATCAGTGCATTTCGCTATGTTAATGCCCCACTGTATTACTTGCCACCTGACCACTTTGGTATAAGCAGTGCCAGTTGGTTTTTGGCTTTTATTGGCTGGACAGGGCATGTCGAGTAAACGTGACAGCTGCATTACCCATAGATAGTTGTCATGAACAACTAAATCCAGCTCCTGTGCCACATCAGTTAATGCGGGTGAGTTTCTCTGTGAGTATGCTGATTGTGTATATACTGATCCAAGATGAAAAGGAGATATATACCAAAAGTAATATTGAGGTAAATGAAAAAATCTTCTCAGATTAAGCTATCATTTAATAGGCTATCATTTTTAAGCCTCACAAACCACTACATACTCTAAATGGGAGGTACTGGATTCTCAACTGTCATGAAAACACCACATGATACATATGCACTTCAATTGCACTAATTACATGTAAAGCTTTGGATGTGAATTAGTGTCACTAACCCACTATGTAGAGCCATTAAGAGCTATCACTATTCACCACAAATATTCCCTGGGATAAGATGATTTCATTTCAAACTTATGAAACACAATAACAGCCCTTATGATTAGTCAGTTGATTATAATGATCATAGAGACATGTATAAGTCTTGTATCAAGGCAATGTCCATTCAGGCTGCTAAACCTTACAGTCACCCCAACCAACAGGTCACTTAAGAGTTTTCTTCATCCCCTGAGGAGCAGATTGTGCCACTGCCACTTTATAAGCGCTGATGTGAATAAAATGCTTTTCCAAGGCATTCACAATAAGACCATGGTGAGAACTTACACTTCATTTTCAAAGTACTTAGAATCAAAATGGGCTGCAAGCACCACCTTCACCGGTTTCGAGGGGTCATACGTTGCAATGATGTTGGTAAATTCCTTCTCTCCATATGGTGTAGTATCATTGAACTTGTCCTCTTCAATGTGCCAACCCAGATTTCTCAGAAATGATATAATGTGCTGGAAGAGACGCACAACAAACATTTACAATTTGCTTTTACTTTTTGCACACATGCCAATGTTCATACCAATATGACTCTGCATGTCTGCCATTTTATGACAAAAAACTAAAACCCCATCAAGAAAAATATTCAGGAAAGAAAAAAGAGGACTCAGCTTACATAACTTTTTGTCAAATGATCTCAACTGTGTTCTTTATCATGCTCCCCTCAATGACATAAATTGAACTATGCAAAATGACACACAGACTGCAGTTCCAAACGTAATCAGAAGTACCAAGTTTGGTGCTTATTTTGGGCATCTGTCTGTCATAAACTGACAGGTGTGAACATTAGACGCAAGAAAATAGTTTGTCAGGAAATGTTTAAATCTGATAACCAACTTGACACTGCATGTCTACCATTTTATGACAAAAAACTAAAACCCCATCAAGAAAAATATTCAAGAAAGACAAAAGAAGACTCAGCTTAGATAACTTTTTGTCAAATGATCTCAGCTGTGTTCTGTATCATGCTCCCATAACCACTTGGTTCATCAGCAGTAATATCAATATGAATGTGGCTGATGAAATATAGCTTTATACTGTTAAGTAGCAAGTTTGCTAAGTAACATTGGCATACTGTGGATTTAGTCACACAGAAGAAAAACACAGAAGAGAATTAAATGGATGATATTCTGAGTAAACCAGAAAGCTGGAAAACATGAGTAAAATAAACAAAGGGGAAGAAATCTGGAAGATGTGATGTCTGAGTAAGTTTTAATGTCTCCTTTCAGCAGAGTCATAGCTGTCTCAGAGACAAGGCTTAGATCTGTTCAAGATGCCTTTTTTAAACATTACAAAAAAAAAAACCAAAAAACCAAGGAGCAACCTCTTGTTTGCAGAATTTGAAATTGTGACTTTTTGCACCAAGACACAAGCTCTCCACTTCTCAGTGATTCTACCAGCAAGATGTGAAGAAGACTAAGATGGACATATAAAAATAAAGAACAAGCTGCTCTGCACCGTTTGCAAAATGCTCCAGTGCTGCTGAGTTGAGTGCACAACACTAAAAACTTTGTGTCGCTCCACAGGCAGCTTCTATAAAACTCAGAAAGCTGCATCAATGCTACAGCAACGAAGACAATACACAGCTGGTACAAAAAAATTTTACAGTTTTATAGCAGACCAAGTATGCATGTCTAGGTAATCTATCATTTTCTTTGTCAACAATAACATTAAAACATCAGTGAAAACAAAAGTGAAGAGCTCCCACAACCGTAAATGAATCTGAAGGGGAAGCACTATCTTTTCTCAGAGACTGTACTGTAGATAACATGGTGAGCAATCTATCACCTCAAGTGTACTGGATTTTCAGTGTAAAATTGAGCTCAAAAGTGCTGAATGCTGCCCCCCCCNNNCCCCACCCCTTTTTAAGGATGATGTTAGGACAACAATCATTCATGATAGCATCAGTTCTTTAAAACCAGATTCCACACTCATGTCATTTAGATGTCATTATGCATGATCCTGTGATGGCTTTTCTGGATTTTTCATCTTGATGCAGAGTTACGAGGTATAACTATGAAGCACAGAGGAAGAATGACAAAGCTGCTCTCTGATGCAAACTGAATGTGCTTATGATGCCAGCAGCTGGGGATGAAGTAAATTTAAGACTTCCATTTTCTTTTTCTCATGCAAAATTTTTTAGTGCTTGATGCTCACCTCCTGAACAGCCTTATTTGCCTCAGAGCCAGACACTCTCTCAACCATAATAGGCCGCAGGATCGTAGATTTGAAGTCTTCCATCACTGACATGTCTGAGGTGAGGTAGGTCAAGGCTGAATCTTTCGTTACCCATCGTAGCGGGCGACCAGCTTGCTGAAATACATGTAAACAGAAAATAAGTTTAAATAGTGAAGTAATAATTGTATCTCATACAACCCTGGGCACAACCGGGTAAAAAAAGCCTTATGGCAGGTCAAGATCAAGAACAATCTATCTACACTATAGCTGTGAGACATGAAGGTAGCATTATGCAGCTTATCCATCCACACCAGAAGCGCTGTGATAACAAGTGCCCAGCACTCCTGATGTGGTCAGTTAATGGGAATAAAGAGGGTACCTTCCTATTTCAAAGTTTATGTCACGTTTGGTCTGAACCTTGCTTAAACTAAATGTAGACTCATGATATAGGTTTATGCACAACTGTGGCTGAGAGAATCCCTATGCTAATAATGATTTTCATGAAGGTCCAATACATACACACGTAACTCAGGTAGATGCTACAGACAGTATATATCCATAATATAATTTCTAAAAGTATTCAGTTAAGCTATTTATTTAGTCAATCTTTTATTTAGCTATTCATTTATTTTTAATATGCAGAAGCTCCCTTATTGATTCATTAATCCTTTTATCTTTTGCATAAAGAATGCTCTATAAACCTATCTTTCACTTTTCACAATTTGGATCAGTGAACACTATGCAATCAAAGGCTACATGAAATACATTCACTTTCAATCTAAGCTCCTTTCCCGCCCACTCCTCCCCACCCCCATACCCTCCTCCTAAAACACCCCACGTAAATGAATCTTAACATGATACTCATTACTCAAAATACTCATTACTCAGACCTACTGCTGTCAGCCCTCTCCACTTCTTCCACCCTCTCAAATCCAAATGGTGAAATATCCATTTTTCTTTTTCAACTCAAAAACAAATTAAGCTGTTCAGTTTCTTGACCTGGAGAATCAGGTAGTATATTTGTATTTCAACCAATGAATAGCCTTTGGAGTAAAGCTACTATGGACTGTACATATGCTTCAATTCACTGAGCTGCATCACATATTCTTATTTTTGTCCATAATTCTTGTTAAAGTTAAATTTCCAAATCAGGATAAGAGGAGTTAGGAGTTAAAATGACTGAGGAAGTCTGGGGCTATATAAGATTTAAAGTGTGGACTCGTTTTCTTTAGCCATACTAAAGTGAGGGTGAGAAATATTCCATCTGCTTACTGCATCCTTCACTCATACAAAACAATGCTACTACACCACTGCAGCCAGCTCACAAAAGAATCATGTCCACTTCATCAGGACAGTTGTAATATAAAGAAAGTCGATCATGCACCGGGTGGAGCAAATGAAAGGGGTAGTGGAGGTATTTAGGAATATATGGTGTATGTGGGCAGGGTAAGGGAAGGGGGCCCTCATGTTGTCAGGATAATATATTGATCATGGAGGGAGGCAGCTGGGGGCTTGGTAGGAGGTGACTGTCCCAGGTCCTACTCCTAACCTACACCCCTGGCACAAACACATGCCACAAGTGACCGGTAGCCACCCTTTTTCCAAGGTGGAAAGTAATATGAATAAGAAGCTGATTAATCACAAGGCTCTGGGTACCCTTGGAAAATTATTGGTATGTCTGGCTGTTGCTATTTAACCCCATGTCTAAAACTAACCAGCAGTCATATAGGCTACACAATCTAAGTCATTAAAATCCCATTAATTCAACATTTCCATTACTTTGAAAGGCAATCAGAGAATCTACCAGCAAACTCCGTTGCCTTTGGCATAAGAGACAATCTATTATGACCTTTCCTACACAAACAATATTATGTGCCCTTTTTTTTTCAATCTCTCATAAATTTTGGCACCAAAGTACATATACATGTATCTGATATCACTCTGATATATAAGCTACAGCCAACACTTTCTTTTCAAGTTTTGTCCTTTTTTTTCTTTCTTTCACTTCTGAAGCCCTTATCATTGACTTTGGTCCCAATTTTAGGTCATCAGGTTGGGTGGGGCTGATTGTGTCAGCCAATCACAAGCTTTGTTTCACAAGGTTGGAACCCGGGTTGATCCAACCTCAGTCAAGCCTCGGCAGAATCATCTCCAGACAGCATGATACCAAAAAAAATGCTGGCTGTCTGACAAGATTTTCGGAAGGACTGGGTAGCTATGGAATGGGGGCTCACTTATCTTTAACCTTTAAAAGCATACAATTTGTTATCTACCATCATGTAGCCTCTATACAACAGTTGCACCCCATAAAAATCTTAAAATGTTATCGCTGGTTTCTGAAGCATTCTCCTGACTGCATTCTTGCAAGATCTGATAGGGAGTCTGGTGTCAGACAGGAGACATCTGGTTTGGAATAACTGAATGTGACAGATGACACTTCTTAATCTCAGACTAATGCTTAAAGAAAAAAAACCAACTTATCTGGGAAACAAGAGGTGACTTGTGTTAAGAGTACCTGCCTTATCCCGAGGAGCCAAATAGATTAGGTGCTGAATACTGTACTAGCATTCACATACTACTTTTTCACTACTTATAGCCTGATACCCATTCTGCATATTTGTGAAGTGAAAATAATGCAGATGAATTTTTTTCACAGAGCAATGACAAAATGACTATGATTGAAACAAACCCCATGATCTTTAGATCCTAGGCACAATGCTATAAACATTCAACGAAACAGCTTCAATCAAGGCAGTGCTGTTGGTGACTGCAACAAAAAGTAGCTGTTTTGACAAAGTTTTGCAGCAGGGTAAGAAAAATCAAAGAGCAGAGAAAAACTGTAACCCATCTCTTTTCTAGGTAACAGTTTTGAAAGTCTGAACTGCCCTGAAATTTTAGCCTCCTGTTATTCATTACTATCATCTGCTTTCTATCTTGTGATTTATTTCTCTGTTGTTTTCCTCTTTTTTTTAACCCTACTCTTTTGTTTCTGTTTTCAAAGATTACTGAGAGGTATGTTAATTTATTCAATAAGACTGCCTCACTGACTAATGAAACGTCAGAATCTTAAGATCAGTCTGTCATGTTTATGGATGAAATATGTCCTTACTCTGAGACACACTCTTAACCAGAGCAGGTTAACTCAGGCAAGGACAGACAAGGCAAATGCCCATGGCCTCACCTCTCTCCTCATGGACCAACAGTGTTCCATGTCTCTCAAGGATTTAAGACCACCCCACCCCCCCAATCGCCCCACTTCCATATTATTTTTCCATCACTAAGGGACCTTGCCTCACTTAATGACTTATGAGCCCTGTGTAATTTTCCACACACAGGGGTTTCATGACATTTATTTTTCCAGAATTCCACATAATGTAAATAAGGCTCCACTCTCAATACTGCTTCAAAGGGGGTTTGAAATATGGCAGGTTTTACATGACAACACTGTTTGTCAATAACATAAATTCACTTGTAAGCAGAGGTAAATACTTCTACTCAGCAGTGCGACCTCATAAATGCCGAACTAAGCCAACCTCTCTATCTCTCCCCAAACATGTTTTGTCTCATCAATCTTCTCTACCCTTCTATGTGACATCCAGCTTAAAAACATTCACAACTATATTTGCCATTATTACCATTTACCTACAATGTTCACCTGGCTATCACTTACACCCTGTGTTATACCATGAGTGAATTAATTAATGTCTTGCCTTATTGCCTATCCCGACCATCTACCTGCATGGATGGGCATCTCAGGCAGGTTTGAATACATTATAAAAATTATGTTGCCCTCAGGCCATGTAGTTAGGTGAAACATGGAAAGTAGAAAAGGAGGTGAAGGTTTGAAGTGAAGGGGAACTTCACACACTAAATGTATTTGGATCATACAAGCACTTTCTTGCAATCCAGAGCTGAATGACAATTAAATTCTGTATATTATGCAAAATCCTGTATTTCAAACATAGGTGTGATCATTTTGTTCATTTAAAAACAAAACAAAAACTTAAGAAAGATGGGGGTATCACACTACTTTATATTTTTCACTCCCATCACATAGAAGGATGACAAACTTACAATTAAGGTGATATTCCTTGAAATTTAGAGAAGTTTTGGCAGTGAATGGATTACAGGGATTATTTTTAAAATGCCCAAGGACAGGAGCTTATATGGGAACCAGATCTTGAGTTATATTACTGAATTAAGTTCTAAACTTAAACGTCTCAACAAACCCAGCCAAAGTGCTCAGCTTACAAAAAAAGCAATATGCATGGTCAACAGATGTGAGTCATTTTCATTCTGAGTGATGCTTGCTGTGATTTCTGGGCAGCCAGACAATAATACTGATAATGATACCACTGAATGTCCATCTTTAGCTAAAAGTGATTTTGAAATGAAATGGGGGATGGGGGAGGGAGAGGTGTGTGACAATACATTCCCAGAAATTTGTTAGTAAAGAGATTCTTGAATGCACCTAATGTGGTGTATAGCCAAAAGGCAAAATCTCACAAAAACAATGCTGGCAATGAGCGAATATTCCTCTTTGATTTTATCATTTTTATTTCAACTGATACAAGAAAGGCTTTCTACAAAGAACATTCATGAAGTTAAGAATCCTATAATCACATTACAATGCTGACAACATTTTTTCTACAATCTGAGTTTAACCAGTAAGTGACACAACTTCAGAAAATGTTCTCAGCTATCCAACTTTACATTAAAAATGTGTGTCAGTCAGCCCCTGGAATCTACTTGGGAGATAAGCATCATTTTGTAATTAACCATCTCAACTGATAGCACCATTTCTGCACAGACAGTATTCCATAATCAGAGATATTTTCTGTGGTCTGTAAAGTTGGCACTGATTTCTGCAATGCAAAATCTTGATTTCTGTTTGCAAAAGATCCATCCTATCCAGGAGTTTTATTTGCAATTTGTTTTTTACTCTCTTTCTCTATGACTTACTTCATCAGCGACTATGATTGCTCTTGAACTAAGTGTGTAAGTCTCGTAAGTGTAAGTTTGTGCACCTTTCACTTTCAGCTCTTCCCCCAACATACTTATAACGATATAACTTTAAAATCAACTTAAAGATCATTTGATTGCAAAGCATTCATTGCAACATTTTCCAAGACACAGAATATTTATTTTTCAAAAGATTCACAGTCACTCAACAACTGGAGTTTCTTTTAATTGCAATATTTTACATGTCTCAAAGAGCTGCAATTAAAGCCATGTCAGCTGCAGTTTTAATAAATTCACATTTTAGGAGCATACCTTTGCACATATAAAGATTTCTTATGTGTACCTTTACAAAACAAAAGAATGGCAACAAACTTGATAACACCTGACCTTGGAGTTTGGGATATATAAAATAGGTTTCATGTGCTTATCAAATGGCAGCTAGCCATATATTGTTTGAGAATGAATAAGCGATAAGCACAGAAGAATGGAAGATATAAAGCTTTGCTGCAAGGTAAACAAAACAGTAAAATGAACCCTATGAGACATTTATTGTAAAGTGAAATGAACGAAAATTAACTTTTTTCTTTTTTCTCTGATGAACAGTAAAAGTTGACTTGAGTGTTTTCATCACTTTGAACTACATGACTTGTCAGAAAGGATAGAAAAGACTCTGTTTTCCTGTCACCAGGGAAACTAAACTTCAAATTGATCACTGATGTGAACAAGGCATTTTAAATGATTTACAGAACATAACTAGTCAAACATTATTCCCCGAAAAAACTTTGCAGTTTGCAGGCCAAAAAAAAAATTGATTCGTTCTTCAAACATCCATTTCCTACATATTATCCTCAAAGTCATAAAATTACACACTTGTTCACCATGAACTTCTGTTTTTCTGCCCAAATGCCACAGAAATTCACTCAAAAAGCCACATACATGAGGTGATGGCTAAGAATGTCTTTCTGTGCATTTAATCATAAAACAGTTCAGTAACCATTTTCTTCACAGCCCATTCACTTCTAACCAGGTAGACTTTACACAACCTGGGACTGTATGCATGAACATTTACTAAATCCTCTCAGTAGTTATATATATTGTCTGGAATGACATCCTCAATGACTGTGCTTGGTCAAATCATGCACGGACTTACAGCAGTCTGTTGCCACTTTGTTTTGAGGAGTGCGTAAGACCAAGAGCTGGGCACGGCTTTGACACCAAGACTTTGATACCACTTTCTTCAATATTGACACTATGACACTTTTGAGCTTTGTCAAAAACAAAAAAAAAAAGGAACTATTAACAGAATAATGTATTTTTGATTTGACCCACAAACTCTACCAGCTCATATTAGCTTTTTGTAAACATAATCGTCAATTTAATTTCAACATTTCATGTCTTATTTGCTTGCGACACTAATTAGTAGCCTCACCCCACAACTCCAACACAGTTCATATTTATGTTATAAGAGTGACTCTGCTGATAATTTTGACATGCACAAGCCCTTCAGTTCCAGTGTCATCAGAAGTATGACTCTTGAGTTGTGATTTCAAAAGTCATGATTCTAAAAACTGGTACAACTGATGGCCCAGATCGACCTACACCCCCAGTTTCCTTAAGAAGGCAGTTTTGATGTCATCCTATCATTTCTAAATCTACTTATACAGACTGCGCAGATGGCATTATTATAACACTGTGCTTTCTACCCTTTTTCTCAGCTGACACATAGTGACTCACTCATTCTATGCATGACTCAAGAACAGAGAGATTGCACCTTTGAAAACTTCATCTGTCAGTTATCTGGAAGCATAGTGACAACATCGGCAACATGCGGAGTGCAGCTTTGAACTGGTAGAAGAGGACAGCAGATTCAGCATTCCCTTTAACATGTCATTTCAGTTTCTTATCCTTTCAGAGGATGTATCTTAGGAAATAATTAATAATGCTCCTCCTATTATTTTAATTCCTTATTTGTAGAATGGCTTTTGGAAACTTGATATATGCAGTGCATTTTTTATTGCAATATATGGAACAATATAATTTGTGTGCACAAAAATTGTGCACATTTTTGCTGCAGCCCAAATTTGGTCATCTGTGTTATTTGACTGCTGGATATTCTATATGTGTATTTTAAAAGTATTTAACAAAATTACAGTGGATTCTGTGGGTATTGTTATTTCTGTGTCACACTGTAACTAGTTTTTATTAATAAAAGTAAAAGATCAGTGCATCATAACTTGACCCAGAGGTAGCTCCAAACCTCTGCACTGCTCTGCTATCCAGCAAAGTCAGTTAGAACGCCATGATGGCAGCATAAAAATTAAAACTGGTGAAAGCAATTTTTTCCTTGGCTGGCTGTGCAGTAATAACTTTATATTTCTAAGCTGAACCTGGCCTCTGGCAGCAATAGAAGTAAGTGTGCCAAATATACATATTAAATGAAGGGCAGGTATAGGACCTGCCATACATACTTGTCATGGGGTGGTGGTCAAATAAGCACAGCAGGCTTCATCAGGTTTTGAAAATTAAAGATCTGAATTTGTGCAGGGTTGTTGATCTGGGAGCTTCGCAGCTAAATGCCACTTCTACTCTCAAGCAGTGCTCCGCAAGACATAGACAATATTCAGTGTTTTCTGCAGATCACATGAGATGGAGGTGACATTCCACTCCCACAAGTCATAAATTGGGGTGGGGATTTGTAAATTCCAAGGGGGACTTTACTAGATTTTTCTCAAATTCTTTTCAGTCATGTACTCAATGAATTTTTGAGGGGAGATTTGAAAATGTCAGGGGCGAACTGTGAGACTCTCCAATCTCGAGAAAACACTGCATGTTAACAACTTTCACAACAAAATATTCATCATTCAGCATGAGGAACCTGGCATGCGCAAAGCATGTAAACAAATCAATATGTTTACAACAATCCCTTGATCACACAATAGAACTGAAAATATGTATTAATAGTATTACAAAGTCCACTGCCTTTCTCATCTTATCCCTTCCTTTTAGAGTGCCAGCAGCACTGTGAGGTCATAAACCGACATTAATTTTTGTGTGCTATCAGATGTCATGCAGATGTGTTTATCCAAGTAATGTGTACAAAGTCATAATTTTTTGTGTGCACGTTTAGTATGAGTTTTTTCACTTTCATTTTTTATCAAAAGTTGTTACTCATGGATTTCTGGACTTTCAAGTTAAAGGAAAGCTTAATCATCTTACAGACTATGTTAAATCATACGATATCCTGCAATTCCAATGTAACATCGTTCAAATGTCTATCACATGATATATTGTCTCTGCTTGCCCCAAACAACCCCCAGGATTACATAATGCAAAGCAAAGTCCAAACTTTTACACCTACTGCATGTGTAGCAGTCATAAGCTTAGGTCAAATACGTTCTAGCTATACAGCCTAGCTGTCTAGCCAGTGCTCTGCAGATGGGTGATAACAGACTGGTATAAACCTTTTAATTCCACTCTAAGTGGCAGCTGTCTCAAACAAAATCATGCTCAGGCAATATAAAAACGCAGAGGCAGAATACTTTACCTGGCTTACACAGTCAAACTTTTACTTTTGAATAAATGGATAACCAAAACATTAACTAAAAGCTGAATAATACATCAAAATGTCAGACAGAGGTGTCCGTAGCTGCTGGAACCTCAGTGATGACATCATTTTTGCCACAAGCTACTGCTGTTTGGGAAAGGGGAATAACTCTAAAAGCAAAAAAGCCAATCCCGTTTACTTTTATTGCATCATTTTGCACATACGTATGATAACTGTACGATGCTCCTTCTTCACAAAATTGGCTCAATGGGCACCATAAATAATTTTCAGATAGAAAAAGTACTCGAAAACAAAAAATTATTTTTGACTTGCGTGTCCACCTTTAAGAAATTTACATTTTCAATTTTATACCCCTGAATGTTGAATTTTCCCCAAGCATAAGAGAAAGTTCCTTCAAACCTACTGGCAAGGTCAGTAGGCTTGAGTAGGACAACAGAAAATTTGGTTGTGGCTATTATCATTTACAAAGAAAGTTTACAGTTTGATTGTAGTTTGCAGCTGTTCGTCATTCTGATCAGACAAATTTGCTCGATAATTTCATCTTTTAGGCCTACTTCACAATCATTCTGTTGTCCAGGGCTCACAATTCTACTATAACAACAATACAGTCTACAACTTGATGGAACAGCCCAGAAAGTGACCCCTTTACGGTCAAATGATGTACACAAACAAAAATGGCTGTTACCATTAAGTATTCCTTGTTTCAATTCAAGTGCTTTCATGCTGCATTAAAGGTTTGGCACGATTCCACGCAAATCACGGTAATTTTAATTGTGAATCCTTACCTTCATGACATCCAATATTCCAATGCATCGAGGATATAAAAAGTACTAGGCAAATGAAAATGCTTGTCACCATCATGTGCTCTTTGCTTAAATTCATAGACGAAAGAATGGTCTCTCATGCCACATTAAAATCTTTGAACAATTCTGGATTCCGGGCAAAATACAGTAATTTTAACTCAATTACTGTACTCAGTAGGTCTACTCCTTCTCAAGCCCCTTACATTACACTACGCTATACACTGGTCTAGAAATACTAGAATGCTTCCTGGATACGATACAAAACAGTTGCATTTTTATTGAGTATCCACTTGATTGCACTATCACATGTGAAATTCACAAACAAACAGTGACATATACTTCGTTCTTGAGTGGATAGCACTGTCTGGCAGCTGTAATCTATTCATTCACACTCACACTCACACTCACACTCACACCATCAACACTCAACAGGCAACACGGCCGCTCACCCTTTTTTCTCTCGCGGTTGTTGAGAGGCTTATCAGTGCAAGTATCACCACTGCTCCGAGGGCCTTCATGGGTATCTCCGTTTCTGACCACTGCGTGATCTATAATCAAATATTAGTCAAATGTGCCCGCCGACGGGTATGTCAACCTACTTATAACATCTGGCTTAGCTTCTGAGGCCACACGTCCCAAACTGGGCCCATGAACATCCCTTCGCTTCCTGTTTGCGGTGTTGTCATTCTCACAAATATTTTAGAGTTCCCTCCCTTCGTGTGTTGCGCAAAGTTTGAGTTTCGCATAGATTGCACCTTTGTTTTTTCCATCTTTCCTCATTTCTACTATAGTCTAGATCTGTTCTAAATCTACAATGACTGACAGAGAGATAGTTCTTATTGACATGGACTGCTTCTACGTGCAGGTTGAACAACGATTAGACCCAACTCTGAAAGGAAAGCCATGCGCCGTGGTGCAGTACAAAACTTGGAAAGGAGGCGCGTAAGTTGTGTGTGATTAGACGAGGCCTAGAAGCAGGCTACCTAATATTTTAGGCCTTTTCACTCAGTAAACAGGGTAACCTTACCAACCTAGATCTAGCAACAACCACAAATTTTATCCTTGGGTGCCTAAATCTCACCTATTCTGAGTCTACACATGTATTTGCACCTATTATTTAAGCCTTTGAAATTAAAATCCAACCCCTTTTCCCCCTCCCCATGGGCATGACCAGTTTTCTGATTTTATAGGGAGTAAACACTGTAGACTATTTAAAATTTCATACCTAAATGTCAGGTGCTGTTGGCATCTTCAGACCTTTAGGAACACAGACATTGAACAATTCTGCACAGACGTACTCAGAATTTCCATTTATATGCTAGTCTAAGTGGAGGCTTTCATCATATCAATGATTCAACAACAAATATTGTGAGAGTAATATATACACAGATCTCTCTTACAATTATAGTGGTGCGTGATTTAGTGAACTCAATTACAATATCATGTCTTACTTATCCGCTAACTGTCTAGGTCTGTTTAATGTGTCCTGCCTGGGCTGTTTTTTTTTTAAATCTTGATTCCCAAAATGTGCCTATGCAAAAATGATTGTGCGCTGTATGTACACAGATTTGGAGTGTCATCACGTACTCTCTTATATAATATAGAA
The DNA here is from genome assembly GCA_033807755.1 of Ellobium chinense. Classification (NCBI taxonomy): domain Eukaryota; kingdom Metazoa; phylum Mollusca; class Gastropoda; order Ellobiida; family Ellobiidae; genus Ellobium; species Ellobium chinense. Next base: position 413,039 of record JAWQUT010000265.1, read on the forward strand.
TAAGCAAACTCAGTGCAAATGCTCAGCTGGGTGTTCAGTAATGCCTGAACAGAGTTCTCCAATTATAACAAGTTTAACAAGGTTATTGTTATATTATTTATTATATTAAATTATAAATCTGATCAGCCAAATAGCCTGGTCAACATAAATGATGATTGTGGAATGCTTTTTTGGTCTTTAAAGTGTTGCAGAGAGAGATACCACTACTCTTTTCCCATTGCTTTTATCATCAGTCCTGTATTTTTTACAATTTTACCTGTTCAGTTCATGATGCCAAAATGCCATTTAATTATGTAACATGCTACAAGCATCTAAGCCTAAGCTTTTGAGAATCTGTTTTTTTGCAGATGGAATCATAATAAATTTGGTCATTGCAGTGGAAGTGTTTTCCTACTAACACAGCTAAACATTTTTTAAAATGAGATGCACATACACCAGACACCATATGTGTGTAGACATTAGACCACTGACTGGACTAAGGACCTCTGACTGACCACTAACTGTACAGGACCACTGACTGGACTACCAACTTTACTGTAAGTTCCATGTCAATAATTAGCTTATTCCATTGTTTCCAATCCTCTTTAGACACCAGTCCCTCTGTTTAAGATCTTGTAGTTTGCTTTAATTTGTATTGATAAAAAAAAAAAATCAGTAAATTTATTTTCTCTGTACTGTAAATCTGCCAAATTTTGTCTATGTACCTTGTGTGTGTGACATCATCATTGTTACCTTATCAACACCACCCATCTGATCTGAGCTTTCAGAGCCTCTGTCTGTCAGTGTCACCAACACCCCGACATAAATTGTAGCAATTCTAATCTAACAGTCCATGAAAGTTGTAGGAGAACAAAAGAGAAGGCATAGGCTTTAGCTTTTTGGGGGGATGAGACTGGACATTTACTTTTAACATAATTAATAATATGTCGGTGGCCTTTCATGTTTATCATGACAGTATGTTGGCTAATCGGATTTTCATTTCAGGATTATTGCAGTTGGTTATGAGGCCCGTGCCTTTGGTGTGACACGCCAAATGCGTGGAGATGAGGCAAAACAGAAGTGTCCTGAAATACACTTGTGTAGGGTACCTGAGGTTCGTGGAAAGGCAAATCTCACTAGGTTAGTGGAAAAGTATGCCTTGTGTAATAAAATTTGTGCAGAAAATAGTGGTCTGCACTGGAATCCATTATTTAGAATGCTTTCAATTTAGAAGTGCTAGGCGCATCACATCTTTAAATGCATTTTATGTGTACAAGATTATCACTTTAAATAAGTTAACCAACATGCTTGGATATTGATTATGTTCATCAGTGTCACTAAACTGAAAGCTGCATCCCAACAAAGCAGATCTGCCAGACTAAACAGTTATTTAGTTGTATAGAATCAAGTGCTACAACACTTAGCAAGTGGTAATGATAGGAGTTAAGATGTTGTGGGAAATATTATTTATTATTGCCTGCAGTAAGCTCTGTTAAATTTATGGATGAATTGTAGTTTTCACATATGTTCATTCAGTTCTTGTCTAACATTTATGCATCAAATGAGTATTAACTAGACCTTAAATAACAGAAAATAGAACTCTAATCTGTAAGGTAAGATGAGGTATTGGGAATTCATAGTGCAACAACTGCAGTCAGTGACCACTGACATCCTTGACAGTCCAAGATAATAGTTGCTGTAGGTTTGGTGAACAGGTGAACATAAATGCAACCAAACATCCACTTTCTTATTATCAGGTATCGAGAAGCTGGAGCAGAGGTGATTGCTGTGTTCAGCAAGTTTTGTTCTTGTGTAGAGCGGGCCAGTGTGGATGAGGCATTTCTTGATGTCACAGAGGAGGTTACCCAAAGGTTGAAAGCCATGGGAGACAGTTGTGTGAAAGCAGAGCAGATACCAAACACATTTGTTGAAGGTTTTGGAGAAGCAGAGGGTAAGTTTCATATGTGTCATAAAATCATATAGGCTTTAAAATTCATGAATCGTTCTAGTCAACCTGTTTTTTTTTAGTAGGTTTGGAAGTTATTGCAATCTGTTTCCATGCATTTTAAGATGAGTTGTGCAAAGTGGTGTATTCTATTTTGTTTACCAACATTTGTTTGGGAGTTCGTAATGGAATTACATGGATGAATAAAGCAGATAAATTTCAGCTGCTGTCGCTCCATGTTTTTCATTGTTTTTGGAGGCAGAGGTGATGGAATGTTGATCAGGTGCTGTGCAATATGATATATCAGAATATGCTCACACCATCCGCTAGTTTACAAGGGCATGAAACAATATACTGTCATTCAGATTTCAAGCTCAATATACCAAACTCAAGACCTTACAAACAAATCCCAGAGAATGAATGTATAAATTTTATACTGGTGAGATAGTGGAATAGGTGAATGATTTATTAGAAAACCACAAATTCTGGACCAAAGTTTTAGAACATTTCTGCTGCATTTTTGCGATAACGGGCTTATTTGTGTGGTTATATATTATTTCCAAGAATTCATGTAATCTTCACAGGTAAATATGCATGGCTGGAAAAGGTGTATGGGGATTCAACAGCAACTGAATGTGAGCGTAGACTTGCTGTGGCGACAACAATGGTGGAAGAGATGAGAGCAGCTGTGCTCAAGGAGACAGGCTTCACTTGCTCTGCAGGGATATCACACAATAAAGTAACCATCTGACATGCATTGTCCATCAAGTCAGCCAGATGCATTTTTAGAGGACACTAGAATTTGATTATTGCTGTGTCATATCATCTCTGTGCTTCCATAATGGCCTAACTTGTTTGTAATACTTCTGAAAAATTGCGCAAGAACAGCAGGAGAACAGTAAGTGACTAAGCAAAAACAGCTGCCATGTATCTTTGCAGCCGCAAATGGCAGGGAAAATATTGATGTATTTTAACTTTGTTCGCATATCAACATGAAGATGGAATGCATATCAACAGTCAGGTGACAGGTACTCAGTATCAAGCCTTAGGAGATGAGTTGATGTGGTGGCATCAGGTACTGTACAGCTTTGCCTTTATTCAAGTGCTGATGTTTAATACTTTCATTTCAGATGCTTGCTAAATTAGCCTGTGGTCGTCACAAACCCAATAAGCAAACCGTGATTCCGTTATCCTCTGTGCCCAGTCTGTTTGCAACTCTACCTATACAGAAAATGTGAGTACTGCTTATATTGTTACCCGACTAATTTTGTTTCATTCACTGTTCACAGAAAATTCCCAATTGAAAATTCTGCATTTCCTTCTGGTCGACATCTTATCTTAGCTTGTCCTGTCTTGTTTTGTCTTGTCTCATCTCATCTCGTCTCATCTCATCTCATCTCGTCTCATCTCATCTCATTTTATCTTTTCTTAAAGTTAGATACTACAGTCGAGCACGGAAAACTCGAATTTCTCCGGGATCGAAAAAAGTGTTCGAGATTTCCGTAATTCAAGATTCCCGTGACGGCAATATTTTCACAATTACCATGGACTAGAGGGACTGGTAAGGGGAGATAACCACACGACACTATTCTGCTATGATCTTAACATAATTAGAATTACCTCCCTTCCCTGATTCCGACGTTTCACATTAAATGATGACAAACAAACTGAATTTAATTAACAGAAGACGAAAAATCACCTAATTTTGTCAGAGTATATCGAACTTCGGTGCATAAGTGTAATCCTGATGTGTTCGACGTTATTCAAGAAAAAGAAAGAAATTAGGAGCGGCACTATTGCCAGTCTGCTATTACCTATCGCCCTGCCACGTCACTCTGTGCGCATCGCATCATGTTCGACGCAATTTATCGCAGCGTGTGTTGACCTAGTCCACCACCCGCTAGGTTGCTCTGCATGCTCAATCACTACACCACCCCCCTCCCGCTGATTCAAAAGAGCCACACAAAGCATTGTCTTGATCCCTTGCCCATTACCACGGCACTCCCACACACCTTTCCCTTATCACCAACACTGAGACGAGCAACGTCAGACAAAGAAAGGCTTTATCGGTCATTTCGCCGCTTTGAGATCGGGTAGATGATGATGAAATCGTTCGAGAAATGGGTGTTGAGAGTTCGAGAAAATCGTGTTAATAATACAAAGAAAATAGAGGCATTTAAAAGGGGCCGATAACAGCGTTCGACATTTCCGTGAATTCGAGATTAGTGTGTTCGAGTTTTCTGTGCTCGACTGTATTCAGGTAGATATAGTCATACCCTAAGAGAACCAGAATTTTATATCTGGTTTGGGCTGTTTGATTGTGTTATTAAGCAGACTGATTCATGATTAATTTTACCTCATGATTTCTTCTTATTCAGCCGCCACCTTGGAGGAAAGCTAGGAGCATTTCTTGTTGGTGACCTAGGTTTGCAGTGTATGGGGGACCTGACTCGCTTCTCTGAGCAAGAGTTACAGAAACACTGTGGGAATAAACAGGGGTAAACACATGAACTAGGCTATTGATTGTGCCAGATTTTGGGTTTTTATCTTTTTTTATTTCTTTTTAAATAATTAGACTTACATTACTTTTTTTTCATACTATTCCTGTCATTTTGTATCTAGGTCAAGCTGATCATGAAACCATTAGTGTATATCATCATAATGTTCTTATCATGGGATTAATAATAATTAAATCACATTATTCTCAGTTCAGTTTTCGCTACTGTCACAGATGTACAGACCACAAACACATGGTGTAATGAAATAGGATTCACTGTGTCACAAAACTTTTTGTTGGCAACTATGACCTCAAAGGTCCAAATCACAGTGAACTTTAAGGTTGCTGTAGAAGCATATTGGAGAGGGCATTCATTCATTCATTCATTTTTTTAAAAAACTTTTTCTTTATATTTTTGTGAGCTTTTTCTTTCGTATGTTTTGGTTTTCTTTGTTCTGCTTATGTACATATTTTGTTCTATTATACTTTTTAAAAATATCTATTGTATAGTAGTTATTTAAATTTTGATAAAATTTTTTATATCCTTCTATAATACAGAAAATTTATAAACAGGTAATGAATAATTGGTGTGCATCGAACTCCCTGAGTCTGAGCGCGCAACCCCCGCCCCCACAAAAAAAAACCAAAAATTGTTTTATTTGACAGTGGTTGGTTATATGGTGCCTGCCGAGGTATAGATTCTGAACCAGTCTCAATGAGGGAATTGCCCAAGTCTATTGGATGCAGCAAGAACTTTCAAGGGAAAGAAATATTAGACACAAAGGAAAAGGTATGAAATGCTTTCTGCTTGACATTAATATGTTCAGAATCTATGTATGTTTGTTGTTAATGTGTGCTTGTGCATTTTAAATTTTTCTGTGGATATTTCTGTCTGTCAGTCTGCCTGCTTATATACCTGTCAGTTGTTGTTGTTGTTTTTTTTTTGTTGTTGAGAATTTCTACATTAATTCAGCATAGTAAGCAGACCCAACAATGGAATGTAATCTAGGAAAGCCTCTTCTAACCAAGGTTTGCATGTCTTTAACTGGTTTATAAAGAGCCATACTGAGGACTAGGAATCACTAAAGACTCAAATACAATTGCCAGCTCTCAGTATTTTAGAAAAACTACCCTAGTTACAGTTACACTTCTCAATGAAGAATAAATGTCAAGGGAATAATACATCATTAAAACTTATGATCAGTTCATGAAAAATAGTGGGAGAAGTGTCGGCCTATATTCTCCATGAGGAAGTAAAGCTTAGGAACATTTCAACAAAACTTCATTTGTTCAGTTAGCTGAGGAAAGGCATCATTCCAGCTTAGTACAGTGAGCCTCGGATCTAATGAGGTCGCCAGGACCAACAGTTAGGCCTCGTTGAAGCCAAGATCTCGTTGAATGCAGGGTCTCTGCAAAAGTCTTGTGAAAACTGATCTAACTGTAGTGAGAACCTTTAGCTAAGGTAAAAGGTTACTTAACTTTGCAGGGAGGAGATAGAAAAATTTTATTTCAGAATAATCTCGCATTGTACATTTCGATCACCATCTCTGTGATTAATTTTCGCCAAGCACAATCAGTGCTCCAAACAAAAGGCTTGGCCAATCATCAGCCGAGCATATTATTCCATCGTTCCATTGTCCATTCCCCTCTCTTCCCCTCGCCCTTGCATTGCAGCCACTTCCAAAGGCCACTCCCTTCCTCTGATTGTTCAGATGGTCCTACAGTCGAGCACAGAAAACTCGAACACACTAATCTCAAATTCACGGAAATGTCAAATGCTGTTATCGGCCCCTTTTAATTAAAATGCCTCTATTTTCTTTGTATTATTAACATGATTTTTCTCGAACTCTCAACACGCATTTCTCAAATGATTTCATCATCATCCACCCAATCTCAAAGAGGCAAAATGACCCATAAAGCCTTTCTTTGTCTGGTGTTGCTCGTCCCAGGCTGTTGGTGATAAGGGAAAGGTGTGCGGGACTGCTGTGGTGATAGGCAAGGGATCAAGACAATGCTTTGTGTGGCTCTATTAGTAGTGATTGAGCATGCAGAGCGACCTGGCGGGTGGTGGACTAGGTCAACACACGCTGCGATTATTGCATCAAACATGACGCGATGCGCACATAGTGACGTGGCGGGGCGATAGGTAAAAGCAGACTGGCAATAGTGTTGCTCCCAATTTCTTTCTTTTCCTCACATAACTTCGAACACATCAGGATTACACTTAGCCTACGCACAGAAGTTCGATTTACTCTACCGCTTAGCAATGTCAGAGAAAAGAAAACTCACGTGTCTCACTCTTGAAACAAAGCGTGAGATATTGGCAGAAGTGGACAAGATTTTGAGTAAGGGAGACATTTGCAAATCCCAAGTCAACGCTCTCAAAGTTCATTGTCATAATTTAATATGAAACGTCCGAAACAGGGAAGCATGGTAATTCTAATTATGTTAAGATCAGAGCAGATTAGTGTCGTGTGGTTATCTCCCCTTACCAGCCCCTCTAGTCCATGGTAATTGTGAAAATATTGCCATCACGGAAATCTCGAATTACGGAAATCTCGAACACTTTTTTCGATCCCGGAGAAATTAGAGTTTTCCGTGCTTGACTGTATATCTTTGACTCTTTCCTCCATCCCCTCCCTCCCTACTCCACTCCTTCGCACAAGCAACTATCACTGGCAACCTTTCACTTTCATGTTGACTCAGTCTTGTAATTTGTTGTTAGCAATTGTTACGTAAACCTTCGGGAGTTACTCACTGCCGACAGTTTTATTGCGGATAAAAAGTATGTGCAACAGCTTAACTTCAGGTCAGTGACCTTATTAGAGATGAGGCTAGAATTTTGTATTTGTTGGATCAGAGGTGCATTTACTGTTACAAATAAGGAAAAAAAAACCCAGAGATTTTCATTTCCCTTGTTGAATGTGAGGTCTCGTTGGATTCAAGCTCGGTGTATTCGAGGTTCACTGTACCACCTCGATATTTGTAAATTCTTCCTAATGACATTATTAAATTTCAGTTACAATGCTACTCTTGCGTTTTTACTGGTCCAGGTGAAGTTCTGGCTGTCAGGGTTAGCTGCAGAAGTCACTGAACGGCTCATAAGAGATAAAGAACTGGTGAGTGGTCACACACTGAATAACTGATAAAAGGTGCCTACATCACAGATGATGGCCTTTGGGATCCAGAGAGTCTCTTAAGGTTGCACAGCTGCATTTCAGGTCAAATTTCCTATTTTCAGCTTACTATTGGCTTTTAGATCTCATTGTTTGGAACTGCACCCCTCACATATTGTTCATGAAAATATAAATAGTATACAATGGAAACAGTTTCTTAGGCCATATTCACAGAATGGGGAAATATATGTTATATCAATGCTTCTTTTCTTCCTGTTGAAAATTTCCTGAAGCTTTTAGAGTGGAGGGAAGAATACTGTAATATGTCAGCATGTACAATGATTTCTGCTTAAAGTGATGCTATCCATCAAATTGTGCTTGTAGCTGAAGTACTGTAAAAGGCCTTAATCTTGATTAAGGCATGTGATTGGTATAAAATGCATAATGATATATTATAGGAGGCAGCATTGCCACATGGCTTATATGAGCTATACTCGCAATCTTAAGACATTGTAAAGTTTGTAGATTTGACTCCCAAGTCGCACAGTTTGCACAGTAGTGTTGTTTTTTGGAAAGACGCTAAATTCCTGATACTTGTTCCACACAGATGTGAGTGCCTTGCTCTAGAGCTAGGGGAACCAGGGTGCTGCATAGTAGCAACTATCAATAATTTTGTTATGGAAACTGTTTTTTGCATTGTGGATTTATAAGTATATTTATATATATTTTATGAATGAGATAACTTCGTGTGATATTGTAAAACAGTTTTCCTGCAGAGTAAATAAAACTTCTATTTCCTTTTTTTAAATTTTCGTATATGTAATGGGACATCACAGGTGTTTCAGTAATGTTTTAAGACTGTGTTGTTGTTCTTCCTCATCTGTTTCCTTATTTTCCCCATTATTATATTCTTTGATATAGACATTTGATGTTGCCATGTTAAATATTTTTCTCTAATGAACATAATACTGTTTGTGTTTTAAGTCTGTGAACGTATATATTTCATTTTATTTTTTTTTTCACTCTATTTCAAATTCATGGTTTGGATGCAAGTGCGTGTTATAAAAGTACAGTATATAGAAGTTATTTTATCCTCTTAGCCTTTCGTAATGAGGATCATTTCAATGTTTTTAGAACAAGAGAATGGCCAGATCTATGACTGTCCAACTGAGTTATGAACATGAATCTGGGTACACTCCTTATTCCCGAGCATGTGCCTTGGTTTCTTATGATGGAGAGAAAATGGTCTCTGATGCATATGCCTTGCTGCGACAGTTCAACTCCAGTCCTGGTCATAGTCCTCAGTGGTAAGTCAAAATGAATATCATTGCACATCTTAGCGTTTATGTTAAAATTCCTGCAAATGTTGCACAGTGATAAAATATTTCCAGGGAACAGTTTCAGGATCACTTTCCTAATCTTGTATTTCCTGTAAATCATAAAAGCAAGTGGGCATTATAGTAAACAGGTGCTTTTAAAAACCTTTTCTTCGACCCCATTCCCGTCAGTGTTTCCGTCAGATTGGAAGTTTTTAATGACAAATAGTTTGACCCGAATAAGAAACAGCACGTCTGGATTTGGGCAAAATTTCCATAGTTTATGTGTTCATTATAGCTTGTCTGTTTAAATCATTGTCTGTTTAAATCAATCATTGAGAAAAGTTCATATTTTGCCTTTAGTGACAATAATTCATATTTAGACCATTAATTTGTCAATACAAGAAAAAATAGAAATGAATATTGGCATGATGAAGTGTAACTGAAGGGAAACAAAAATTCCTGCTCTAACAATATTTTTAAACCTCCTTTCAATTTCCGTCATGAAAATATATAAACACAAATAAAAATTTCTGTTCTTTTATTTATAAGTTCAGTATAGTAAATCGATTTTTGACTATTAGGGTGGTACAGTCGAACACACTTAAACTGAACGAAAAGAAATAGCCACGTGAGGAGCAGGTCTAAGGAGAGCGGGTGGGCCCTGCGGCGCAACAGCTTAGTGTCTAATAACGCTCCCCCCCCCCCCCCAAATCTCTTAGCTCTCTTCGCTCGCTTGCGACCAAAAAGAGGAGTGAGGCGGCTGGTCAAGAACGATTGGTCATGACGTGGGCGAGATGAAATAAATAATGCTGGATGAAAGGCCGCGGGAGGTTCGTAACATTGATAACACTCATGCTCATCAGATAAAACCTCTCTTCATTCCTGACCTTGATATTGATTACACGTGAGCCACTGAACTGCCGAAAAATGTCGAAAAGAAAGCAAGTGTACTCATTGGAATTCAAGTTAAAACTTATCGATGAAGTTGATGAGAAGAAGCTGTCGAAAAGTGAAATTTGCCGCAAGTACGGAATTCCCAATTCCGCTCTCTCCACCATATTGGCCTGCCGAGACTAATTTCAGAAAGTCCGCGATGGTGGTTACTTCCCTTGATTTTGCACTGGAACATCTAAACCGAAATAGCGCTAAGACAAAATCATATACGTGGGCCCAGTGATTACGGTTTAAGCGTGTTCGACTGTATTACATATTCTTAAATTATTTTTCTAATAATATCTCAGTCACCAGGGGTTATGTGCTAAAATTAGCTCAGTCTTAAACAAGACAAACAGCTGAAACTAGGTTACACAGATTAAGATCATTACCTGTGCTTTTGGCTTAGTTGAAGGATTTCCCTAACATTTCTGTGATTGGCCACAGGATGTTGATTTACATTCTGACTGTGAATAGGAAGTAGAATCATGCAAAATGATGATAAGTGGGAAAGTTTTCCAAAATGGACTTTCAGGATAAATCAGGTGGAGTCGTTGCAGATAGTTCAGTCATTGAATATAGCAGTCGTTCTATGAGACATTAAATACAACCGTTAATGAATTAATGAAATAGTTACAAAACTGAGAAATCCATTTACCTTTAGCCTGTAGAATTAAAGATTTGGCATGACATATGTAGGTGTCTTTAGCTTAGCACAGTTCTAAATAGAACAATGAATATTGTTTCTTCAAGTACATCATGAAAGGAAAATGTTGTCCAGCATATATAAGAACTGTAGGTCTGAAAGAAGGCTTAGGGAAAGGGAAAACAGGTTTTGTGTCTTTTGTTGCTGTCACATTCTTTGCTGTGTTGTTGTTTTTTTTCAGTTTGTGTTTACTTTTATATCCTCAGGACACCTCCACTCTCACATTTAGGTTTGGTAGCTAGCAAATTCACAGAAACTGGTAAGAATCAGACAATATCTGCCATGTTTGCTGCAGTGCCTTCCACACAGCCTTCATCAAGTACCTCAAAACCATCGTGTTCATTTTTACCAGACAGAAATGTAGACTTTTCAAATGACAACCCACCATTGTGTTCAGAAGCTGCAGATTTTGGAATAGGTGAGGATTCAAGACAACATAAAACAGAACATGTCACTGAACTCATGACAAGAACTCAAAGTCATATTTCAGCAAAGAATCCTTGCACATCTGCCAAGCCTCCCTCATCAGGTAAATCAAAAGTTCACTTCAAAACTGAAGGTACCAGTACTAAAGGGAAAAGAAAAAGCATAGACATGTTCTTTAGTCAAGTTAGTGCAGGAGAGAAAAATCTGAACCCCACAGCAGCAGTGACTGAAGAAAAGAAAAGCGTCACTCCCAATGAGATTTCTTCTATCTCCGACACAACAGGTTTCTTTGCAAAGAAGATCAAGCAATTGATGAATAGTCAGTCTCCAGGCAGCCACACTTTGGATGTGAAAGATTCTAATAGTAATAGCCTTGACAGAAATGACTGCCACCAGAGCACAATATCACAGTCAAGGAGAGACCCAGATGCAAATGATGAAACAAGTGGATGCATTTCAAAAACTGTTGGAGATACAATGGAGGACTGTGGATCTAGTCACATTTCTCATCTAGAAGGAGACCATGATGATATGAAACAAGATACTCAGCAATCTTCAAGAAGGAAGGAGTGGCCTGATTTAGTCACCAAAACCAGAGCAACTGTGAAGAATTTGGAAGAGCCCAGAGGTCTTGACAGTGATGAAAATTACAACAGTGTTTCCAGTGGGTCAAAGAATCATAACAATAAGTCAGATCGTGACCAGAGCCAGTCTGCAGCCACTGAAAGAGATGACAGAGTTGAGTTNTTTCTCCAACTCATTGGGGTGGTCCCAGCGAATTGGAGTTAAGCGGACTCGACTGTAGTAATGAATATTGGCATGATGAAGTGTAACTGAAAGGAAACAAAAATTCCTGCTCTAACAATATATATTTTACCGCCTTTCAGTTTCCATCATGAAAATATATAAACACAAATAAAAATTTCTGTCCTTTTATTTATAAGTTCAGTATAATAAATCATCATTGACTGTTAGGGTGGTATTACTTATTCTTAAATTATTTTTCTAATAATATCTCAGTCACCAATGGTTATGTGCTAAAATTAGCTCAGTCTCAAATAAGACAAACAGCTGAAACTAGGTTACACAGATTAAGATCATTACCTGTACTCTTGGCTTAGTTGACGGATTTCCCTAACATTTCTGTGATTGGCCACAGGATGTTGATTTACATTCTGACTGTGAGTAGGAAGTAGAATCATGCAAAATGATGATAAGTGGGAAAGCATTCCAAAATGGACTTTCAGGATAAAGCAAGTGGAGTCGTTGCAGATAGTTAGTTCAGTCATTGAATATAGCAGTCGTTCTATGGGACATTAAATACAACCATTCATGAATGAATGAAATAGTTAGTTACAAAACTGAGAAACCCATTTACCTTTAGCCTGTAGAATTAAGATTTGGCATGACATATGTAGATGTCTTTAGCCTAGCATAGTTCTAAATAGAACAATGAATATTGTTTCTTCAAGTACAGCATGAAAGGAAAATGTTGTCAAACATATATAAGAACTGTAGGTCTGAAAGAAGGCTTAGGGAAAGGGAAAACAGGTTTTGTGTCTTTTGTTGCTGTCACATTCTTNTGTGGCATAACAGAAGTTTGTGCAACTTATACCAGTGATTCAGAGAAAGATATAGATTGGAACATACAGCTAAAGTTACCATAAGTTTACATACATTCATATAAATTATTTGCCGGAGGACTGTAGTCATTTGTTTAATTATAGAAATACACATCTAGGAAGATTATAATCTTGTTTATATTCAGTGCTCCCTGCCAATGTTCACACTTTGAAAGTTCCACAGCTTCAGAGGGACTTGCCCTATCCTAAAGTCGTCTTTTTTCTGACTTTTAGCGCCCTTATTACATTTTGGTATACTGTATGTACCTTGTGTCTGAATGAAGCTATTTATGCTTCATTGTAGTATTACAAGTGTAGCAGCTCCTGCAACAACATTGTGATCAAGACTTAGTAATTTGAGGGTCCAATTTTAATAAAGCAAATACATTTTCCATTTTGAAGCAATTGTAAATTTTCTCTACTAATTTATACATTCACACTGTACATGACTTGTTAATAGATTAATTTATTCAAAGAACTATCTTGGGGTGATCAGCTGTATATGTACCATCTTTCTCATAGTATTTTAGTATTCCCTACATTTGTGGTCAAGTACACCAACGTGATACTTTTAAACATGATATATTAACAACTCCACCATAATTGTTTGCTCGGTTGACCCAGCAGGTTGCATCTGTGAAATAAAACACTTGTTGTACACCTAGACTAAGTTCAGACTTTTTTGTTTGGACTATTTTGTTGCCTAGAATTACAGTATTTTTAATTGTCTTTACTCATAGAGAGACTATATTCATTTGCATTCTCCAGTCATTTCACATTCTAAGTTCTATTGGAGCACACAGGAATGAATGCAAAGGGGAGTGAACGCAAAACGGCATTTTGCCTCTAGAAGAAGGATGATTTAAACCAAAAACTCTTTTGAGATCCAAAAATAGTGAAAGATTTCCAAAGTTCTACTGAACTTCCTTTATATCTATCTACATTGTAAACTTCTCCTGCGGCTGTATGCATAATCCTTATGTAAGTTAACGCACTGCGGTAACCACAGGAAACTCCTAAAACATTAACAGTGTTCACAGTGGTTAATGCAGTACGTTAATTAACATGGATTATGCACACAGCCACTGCTGTGCGCAAAAGGGAAGTCACTCCCTGAATTTCTGCATTCATTTGCTAATGCCTACCAAGGGGTTCGTTGGGAGTGGGGGGGATGAACCCATGACCACTTCTTAGTAGATCATATCGTACAGCTATTTGCAGTAATCCTTGGTGCCTAAATGCTACTCTGTGGGTGTGTTTTAAGGTCAGTGGAGTGTGGTAACAGTTCATGCATCCATAGACAGCCATGTCTAGCATCATAACTCTACACTCATTGCACTGGTCATCAAAATTTGGGAACACAACATACACACTTCCTTCAGACACACTGATGTCAGTGAAAGAGGTGTAGTACAAGATGGAAATTGAGCACTTAGTAACAGAAGTGGGGAGTGAGCAGAGACAGCTATTCACACAAAATAGGATAATTTGGGAATGTGCTCAAGACAACAAACGCAGAAAGAAAGTGGAAGAAGGAAAGAAAATGATGCAGCGGAATTCAAATCCGTAACCTCTGCGTCTGTACCCATGTATTCCGCATTGACAACGAGGTGATGGATACTGACACAGAGGTCGTGGGTTCATTTCCTGCCGCATCACTTTCTTTCCTGCATTTGTCTTCTTGTGCACTTTCTTCTTTATCTTACGTTGTGTGAGCATCTGTTTGTGTCTGCTCACTCCCCAGTTCAGTGAAACAGGTGCACCTTAAATTTGAACTGCTCTTGTCAGAGGATTTATCTAGACTGCTGTTTTGTTGTCACCTAATTTTACCGTCCAACATGCAAGGCATATACACATGTGCGATATATACATGTACCTACACAGACATAAGGAATTATACCAATACATTGAGTCACTTCTCTAAACATAACTAAATTTATATGATTTTTTTCTAGTCTGCATAAAAAAGTGCAACTTATTCATTTACGAGTTCTCTGATGTCATTTGGTTCATTCATATTTATTTTCAGTACACTGTATTTGGTGGACAGCTGGGTGGGAGATTCTCAGTGTTCTCTCCATCTTATTTTACTAAAACCTGCATTTCTGTGAAGATTAATGGCTTGACCTCATATGCCAACAGCAACTTGAAGATTCTCCAGAAATTTATTTTGTACAATTGTAAGTAGAGAAGTGCAGATTTGCCTGTTAGAACTGTCTGTATGTTTACACTTACCATCGTAATGGCAAAAGACATAATCAGAAGATGTTGTTAAATTACATCTGAATACTCTTTAATGAATGTTAATGTTATTAAAGTGCAGATCAGTCTCCGTATACAAAAGTAAAGTATTCAATATTTCTGTGATGACCACTCACAAACAAGAGGCAATAATCAATATCCCAAACTTGCCAGCACATCCACTGCATCATCATTATTACTGATTGATGAAGAAACCCACTAAACAGGAAAATGCAGAATGCATCATCACCACCACCTCTACTGTCATCACCACCATTGTCACGGTGGGCTTGTCTGATTATAGGGATACTTTCCAATGATGCTCAATATAATACAGTATGTCAAGATTTGCATTATTTTGTCAAAAGTTGCAACATTCATTCAAAACAGGTGCAGCTTTTAATTGGCTGACTCTGTTGGTTTGCACATAATCGCAGCTCTCAATGTAGAAGCAGAGATCACTTCATAATAAAGCACTGGTGTATCAAACTCAGTAACAGGTGAAATGGGCGGGGGTGATGTATTTTCTCATGACCTAATCAATAAATCATACTTTTCACTCATTCCCTCCATTTTAGTTTCTATCCTAAGAGAAGAGCCTTGGACACACCTCCCTCTACCAAAAGCTTCTCATGCTAACTCACCCCACCCCTCCGGGGATAAGACCAAAAAAAAAAAGAAAAAACTGGCGAACCCATGACAAAAAGTGTTGTAACGTTTGCCCCACTGAAACTATTCTGGGCCATTATGATAAGCCTAGCCTAAAATTATAGTCTGATTACGTCGTGGACTGGAACTGGTTTCTGATGAGGCTCGATCATCATATTTTAAAAGCACCATTCCAACTCTTGCATCGAGTGATAATGCCCACATCCTGAAAGAGAAGGCTTGAACCTTTTCATTTTTTTTGTTTGTTTTAAACTGGAAATTTTAATAAGTATACTTAGAGTATACCTTATTATTAAGTATGAATTTCATATGCACGTATTCATAATTACTCTGTCACAACATTATTCAAGTGGACCTCGATACTAAGGGTACCTCAGCAATAAGTCTACTTTTTCCACACACTAAATAAGGCATTGTTATAATATCGAGGTTCTTGTGTACCACATAAAAGTAAGGCCCTCAATAAACAATTTTCTTCATTTGTGTCCAAAGTTGACATCTAAACCAGCATTATGTTTTTCAATGCCGGTTTGTACAGGGTTATACATTATTTATGTAGGCAAAATTTATTTCAGTAGAATATAGTGTAGTACATAATATCGTATAAAATAGCTATGCTGTGATGGAAAAAAAAAAACGAAGCAAGTGAATTTTATCCCGTTTGTCTGAAAACCTATATTGTAGGCCTACGTGCTGTGCTCTTTTATATTTTAAGCATGAAATTCTCAATCTTAAACTTTACTTGCTGAAAAATCTGACTCAAAATTGACGTAACACTCGTGATTCGTGATACGATGATAATATTTATGTCAACAAAGGAAGTAGTCTACAACACTAACAACAGGGAGGACAGCTGATCGTTTGGTTCTTGACTGAAGTTACCAAGGTTTCATCTTAATGGTGTCATAAATATCAAAATGAGAGTAGTGTTACTTGCTTTGGTCATTCCCCTTGTGGTTGGACTTGGTGGATCTCGCCAGAATGCACATAAAGTTAACATCGCCCGCCGTCTTGAAAAGGGACAGCGAATTGCGAGGCCGATGCCAGGAGGTTTCTTTCCTCAAGATATGAGTTTACTGAGTGCAGAAGAGAGAGACAGAATTCAGAATGCTGCCCAAAAAGCCATCGCTTTGATGAATGATGTCAAAACAGAGGGCGGTGTTAGTAATGCCATGCCTTTAGAGTTTACAGAAATTTTGTCTGCTTCAACTCAGGTAACAGTAATCTACATGGAAGTTAGTCTAGATCTAGTCTAGATCTGTGGTTTGAGAAATTTACATCATATTAGACTAATATCATTTTGAAAAAGTGTTCCACTTGAAGTAGTTTATTCCAACTTTCTGCTTAAAGACTTGAAGTTAATTAAGCATACAAAAATGGAAAGATGCCGTGTACTCTTCTCGGGCCAGCCAGACCAAGACCCGAGGATGAAGGAAGTAATTTGGAAAATTACAGGAGAACAAAGATAGCATATGATAATGTATGGAGAGGTGGGGGTAGGGGGATGGAAATGATGACTAGTAGTAGGACCTAATCCTTCTGTTTCATTTGCCTTGTTTTGTTTTTTATTTCTTAAATTCAACTGAAGAGATGTAATAACTGTAATAATACAGTTTGGCACGCAAGAAATGCAGTTTTTGTAATCTTTTTTCAGGTTGTTGCGGGTACAAACTATGATCTGAGACTGAAAGTTTTACTTGATGGCAAGGTAAGTATCCAAAGACAATATTTAAATATTTATACTTTTTTTTTTTTTTAAAATAATTATAATCTATCTTGCAGATTTAAACATAAGTACAGTCGAGCACAGAAAACTCGAACACACTAATCTCGAATTCACGGAAATGTCGAACGCTGTTATCGGCCCCTTTTAAATGCCTCTATTTTCTTTGTATTATTAACACGATTTTCTCGAACCTTCAACACGCATTTCTCGAACGATTTCATCATCATCTACCCGATCTCAAAGCGGCGAAATGACCGATAAAGCCTTTCTTTGTCTGGCATTGCTCATCACAGTGTTGGTGATAAGGGAAAGGTGTGCAGGAGTGCCATAGTAATGGGCAAGGGATCAAGACAATGCTTTGTGTGGCTCTAGTGAATCAGCGGGAGGGGGGTGGTGTAGTGATTGAGCATGCAGAGCGACCTGGCGGGTGGTGGACTAGGTCAACACACGCTGCGATAAATTGCGTCGAACATGACGCGATGCGCACAGAGTGACGTGGCGGGGCGATAGGTAATAGCAGACTGGCAATAGTGCCGTTCCTAATTTCTTTCTTTTCCTCGAAAAACGTCGAACACATCAGGATTACACTTGTGCACCGAAGTTCGATTTACTCTGACGAAATCAGGTGATTTTCATCTTCTGTTCATTAAATTCAGTTTGTTTGTCATAATTTAATGTCAAACGTTGGAAACCCGGAAGGGAGGTAATTCTAATTATGTTAAGATCAGAGCAGATAAGTGTCGTGTGCTCCCCTTACCAGTCCCTCTAGTCCATGGTAATTGTGAAAATATTGCCGTCACGGGAATCTCGAATTACGGAAATCTCGAACACTTTTTTCGATCCCAGAGAAATTCGAGTTTTCCGTGCTCGACTGTATTATAAAATTTAGCAGCTGGTCTGGAAATGAGATTAGGCCAAAATGACTTTTATTTTCACATTACTGTTTTATCACCATACTTATTGTCATTTACTTAATTAGCTACAATAACTGTCATGTCTTATTTTGGCAGTCACCTGTGTAATGTGACCACTGTTATTTGTGTACCAAATATTAATGAATAAGAAGAAAAACATGATGTCGGCATTACTGTTGTCATTTGATTAAATTTGAATGAAACTTTATAAGGGTTATTTGTAGCAATACCCATTTTGTCAGCAAAAGTATGTGACAGATTAAGTTCATTTCAGAAGTAAGACAATTTTGGGCTATATGGCAGTTTTAAAGTACTTAAACTTGCAGCCAAATTACATAAATTTTGGGAATAAAATGGGAAGGGTTTTTTTTATCTTCTCAGTATGAGTAAGTCCCAACCTGTATAAGGCAGACAGTAACACCTGTTGAAGTTGACTGCATTCCTAGGAATAAACAGTGGTTGCTATTTACAGATTCATCTGTACTTTCAGTATTAATCTATGATGATAATAAATTGATCAATCAATCATGATAAAATTTTATTGACTGAGATGTCAATATCAATCTCTTATGTCAGTTTCTTCTAGCTACCTCCCAGATTACATTTGTGCCACAGATTTATGCAAACAGCTGAACAGTTCCTTAAGTTCACAACACAGAATGGATTTATTTTTTCCATCTATGAATCATGAAAAATATAGAATGTCAAATGCACAAAAAACTTGAGATAGAAAAGCTGGTTTGAGGAAGCTGTAACTGAATGTTCAGGAATATTGATGTGTTTTATGTCAAAAGGCATTATTTGCCCAGCGTATTGAACTTTGTTACTGTATATTGAACCCATACTACATTTTAAAAGAAAAGCTCATATTAGTTAAATGCTCAAATCAAATGCTATTGAAAATATTGATTTCAATTTTGGCACAAAGAATTGCTAGGTATTTGTCATTGATCCAGCAGCATAAATATAGAACAGTGTAGGGATGCACAAGTTATGCTAAAAATGCGATAAAAATTGAACATAAATCGCAAGGGTGTTTGGTCTGCAGTGTACTTCAACTTGACACTTAGCCCTGTTGCCAGGTTTGTCTTTTGCAACATCTCATAAAAATATCTTGCTGACGGAAAAGTTGTCCCTGCATGCATATTCCTGGTCCTACTGTGTAACTGTAAGGTCACATCACAGCTCCTAAATTAAGCCGGGCAGGGGGGAGTGGAACTGATAGGAAAGTGGTTCTTGTTTTGATCACATCATAGCACTTATATTAGGCTGTGGGCTGCAGAGGGAGGCGCAGAAAAGAGGAAATTAAGGAGAAGATGGTTGTATAGGAGCGAATAGGATGTTGATGTGAAAGTGGTTTATTCTCAAAGACGATATGACAGCATTGGGTTATGACAACAGGTCACCCAGAAGCTAATTAAGGAAGCTACTGTGACCTTGGAGCTCAGGGTAGTTGTGAAAAGTGGAAAAATTACTTGTTTGCTCTATTCACTACCTTTCAGTCTCTATTTCTCCCCTACCCATAATTGCTGGAAAAAGACTTAGAGAGGCTAGAACTGCTTATCTTGGCTATAATACATTTTGTCACAAAACCCTTCATTTGTTCCAGCATCCTGTTGTAGGTTGTTATTGATCTGAACTTTATCACCAACTAAACTAGTAAGCAGTCTCCTTTTTCATTTTTTAAATTATGTTATCTTTGCATTTTGTAGAATGTGATTTGTCACCTGCTTGTCAGCCATCTCTACCCATGGTTGGATGGTGGCAAATGGTCAGTGACAGCGAGGTCTCCAGATGATCCCTGTGCTCCTTTCATTCCACCGGAGCCTAGTACTAACAGGAAACGGAGATCAGCTCGCCTAGGTGGAATAGATGAAGTTGACGAGAATGATGACATGGTTCAGGAGGCTGCCAACTGGGCGTTGGAGCACATCAATGAGATGTCAAACTCCCTGTTTAGACAGGGTTTGCTGAAGATCAGCCAAGCAACTAAACAGGTACTGTGAAAACAACATTATGTGATCTAACCAGCACACCAGTTTTAAGTTTGCTTTTTTTTTTTAAATTGCATCAGTTCAGTTGTAAGATAGATGAACTTTCATGTTAAGTATAAGAGAGTTATTGGGTTGAGCACTCATTTTCCTTAGGAATGTAGTTACGATGCAGTGAAACAACTTCTTACTATTTGAGAGCAAACCAATATTTTATGGCCATTGTATTATTTGCACAAAGGATTAATAGCAGCTTTTTTATCACCGGTGGCTGATCAATGAAATAGTTATCATATTGGTAAATGACAGATAAGGCTTTGTCTTATCACAGACTCCTATGCTGATAGTATCAAGGATTGCTTCTTTGTTCTATCATTACATAGCAAAAGAATAAGTGTAATAAAAGGCCCGTCTGGAGTATAAGAGGGGAGAGGCATGATGGGACACTTTACTAATTTGAATTCAATCATACAATTCAAATGAAGGAATGTTGTTTTGTCAGAATTTCATGAGTTGACTGCTAGTTTACTGTCCCTATAAACATTACAGAAAGGAAAATTAATATAAGAATGTGTGATATTTGAAAAGTGAAAGCAACTCCATCTGAGTGTCCACAGCCACTTGTAGGCAAGGCTTACCTTCTAGTGGGTGCAGCTGTGTGGGGCATCTTCCATGAGATTCTCTTTATCTCTTCAAGCAGTCTACTAGCTTCAGGTGTGATCAAGTTTTTCATTTGGTTTTTGAAGGTTGTTAATGGGTTCCGCTATCGCTTCCTTCTCACCACTGTGTCAACATCCTGTCGCAACAATGCAGAGAACAAGCACAAAACACTGGAGGAATGCCCAGCAAGTGATGAATCCAAGGTAAAGGAGAAGTTTGCTCTGAAAACTTTGTTAACAGCAGTCAAGTTTAACAAGTTTAACAACAAGTTTCACAAGTGGTACCTGTAAAGTGTACACAGGATAAGCTTCTGTAGCGTATGATATGTAACATTTTAGGATTCTTTTTGTTGTTGAGGCTGCACTTCTATTTCTATACGTTCAGCTAGCTTAGCATAAGATATGGCAATGTATTAAATAGTGAATCATTGAGTGGGGGACTTGGGGGCAGCTGTGACTGACCTTTTTTTATTTCTGCTGATGATATTTGAATAAGCCTAGTTCATTGGTAACTTATCCTTTATACTGACTGAATGACTACGCAAATACAATCTGCATATGTTTATATTAAGTTGACAGATACCTTTCTCCCTGAAAGGCTGTTGAAACCAGTGAGAATACAATGTAATGTTGTCTGAAGATAAGCATTAGCACCAGTTTATGGATTAGAAATATTATCATAATAAGCTTTTCAAACACTGAAGCTTACCGTGCATATTATTCAGTTTTGTTTTCTCTCTCAGCCCCAGGATTGTGATGTTTCTGTCATCTACAGCCAAGGGAAATATTCCATGGAAAATTTCAAATGCAAAGCGGTAAGAATAAGAGAGCAAGTTGTGTTCTTGTTTTCTTTTGTCAGATCCCAGTGATGAACATTAGCAAGAATGTATTTTAGTCCTTTTTCTCAAGTTTACATACTCATGAAGTAAGCAATCTGTAGCAATGAGTGTAATATTGTGTAAGATGTGAATGATTATACCCTGATTCGTTGATTTTCGTTCTTTTGTGTATTTTTTTAAGAGAAAAGGAATGATTGGAGGAGACGACCATGATTACAAGCCTCATGGAATGATTGGAGGAGATGACCATGATTATAAGCCACATGGAATTATTGGAGGAGATGACCATGATTATAAGCCTCATGGAATGATTGGAGGGGATGACCATGATTATAAGCCTCACGGATTGATTGGAGGAGATGATCATGATTATAAGCCTCATGGAATGATTGGAGGAGATGACCATGATTATAAACCACATGGAATGATTGGAGGAGATGATCATGATTATAAGCCCCATGGAATGATTGGAGGAGATGACCATGATTATAAGCCGCATGGAATAATTGGAGGAGATGACCATGATTACAAACCTCATGGAATGATCGGAGGAGATGACCATGATTATAAGCCACATGGCTCTGGAAATGTGCAAAACATGAAAATTCTGGGAGGTGATACTCATGACTACCTGCCTCACGGGGATGAAAAATGTGCTGAGCATGTGTCTGCATTCAAGGATTTCAAGAACAAGTACAGTCGTCTCTACAGCAGTCGTGAAGGTAAGATTGCATGAGAGTGATGTACCATATTCAAACTGTTTGTACACTTACTGTGTCGTTGAAAGATGATAGCCATAAATCTGATTAACTTAGCAAGAAAATTTTGGAAGCATGCTTTGATATATAATTATCTTTTTCTTCCTGTAACGTTCACTTGCCACTTTCAGGTCTATTGTGACATAAACAAGAGATGCTCATTCTTTCTGTTTCTGTCCATTATGCTTTGTTTAATTTTTGTGATTGTGAGACAGATCTGGTTGTTTTAACTCACTGTTGTCATCACTGGGTTAAAGGTAATACAATCACAGATGGAGTGTCTTGCAAGCAGTCAAAATTAGACTTGAGTCACTTTTTGGCTGAATCAAGTTGGTGGTATAACATGAAAGCCTCTTGTATGTACTTTGATTGTGTGCAAAAATCTTGACCTATCACTTTTCTAGCCTGAGGTACAGTTCTGAGGACACCACATGCAAAGGAAAAAAAATTCTGAGAAAATGATTAGCGTAGGTTTTTGTCCCATATAATTCATGAAATATGCATCACGGAAACAAAGTTTATCCACAATTATTGATCATTTGCACATAAAATTGGTGTTTATGTGTACGGAAATGATATTACACTTGACTTCTGCAACAAATAAGAATTTGATAACAGATGAAAGCCTGATAGCTCAGTCATATTTTGACTGGATGTAAGATAAATGTCAAAAACAAATGGACACGTTTCAAGTTAATGGAAACTTTGTGTCTTCCATTTGCAGAGGAGGTTTACAGGTTCCAGGTGTTCTGTGACAACATGGAACTAGTAAAGAAGATCCAGGCAGCAGAGCAGGGTTCAGCTGTGTACGGAGCTACAAAGTTCGCCGATCTCACTCGTAAGTGTCAACATTGATCTACAATGCATTGAAATCATTCCTGTTCCCTGTATTAGGCTGCGTCATTAAAACCTACAGGTGGCATTTTGGCTAGCTCATGATGAACCAAACAGTTCAACTAATTCAATTCAACAGCTCTGCCATTTTAAGGAAAAAGACTGTATGTGTCAGAATCACATCTTTTAGGTAAAAGCAAAATCTTTTGCATTGTGTCTCTTTTTATCAACTAACCAGTGGCTTATATAGATATTTATTTTGGAAACTACAACAGCTGATAGAGATTAATACAGATAAAGAGTATTAAGTACAATCCTAAGGTGCCAAAGGATGAATCGATCTATCTTGATGTATACAATCTTTTCCATTAAACAGCTCTCTGTGTAAAGTGATTTTCATGGGGGTTTGTAATTACATGTACATGATCCAATCAGTAGGGCTTTTTTTAAGTGAGTATGCAACTCTCAAAATTGTTGACTTTGAGCATATTCTAGGCCCTGGAATTATATTGTTTATGGCATTTTGTTTCAGTCAGATCTTTATTCTAAATGATTTGCTCCCCATCCCNTGCCCCCCCCCCAAAAAAAAAGGAAAAATACAAAATAATAATCCTTAAAAATCTTGCTATTCTCTTTTTGCAGAGGAAGAGTTTAGGAAAGGCTATACAGGATTGAAGATCCCCGCCACAAGCCAGCAGTGGCCTCAGGCAAAGATCCCCACAGATCCCATTCCTGAGAGTTGGGATTGGAGAGACCACAATGCCGTCACCCCAGTTAAGAACCAGGTGAGTCAGAGTGCAACCTAGCTTGTGACTAAAGTGTGGAAATCTCCCTTTGAGTTATGTCGAAAGGATGTTCATTGTGTGGAACATCTAACATAATGCAAGGGTAATATTAGGAGAGTTTGCAGTTACCGAGTTAATGGATAAGTTCCTTCTCATGTTTTGAGAGATCATATAGCCATGCATCATATTTGAACTGGCTGTAAACTTCTTATATATCAGAGTGATATGAAATAGCTCTTCACCATATTGCCTTGAACCATTTATTAAATCTTCTCACCAGTGTCCTTTGGATGATTAGATTTGGAATCTTTACAATCGAAGATCCTATATTTTCACTTTAGATAACATCAGTGGAAATTTACAATGCAAGAAGTACTGACTGAAATCGTGTTTTAGTGTTCTTTTTAACCATTAAGTTAATATGTCCTCATTAAAATGAGATTTTGGGACATCAGCACTAGCCAACCCTGCTGTACCGTATTCTAGTCACTGATTAATAGGTTTATAAAGAGCTATAACTTAACTTGGATCTTGCTTTCTTTGCAGTATGTACCTGTCATTGATATCGTCAAAGCTTCTCATGTCAGTTTCTTTTTAACTTCAGATGTTTCTTAAAGTACAGGTATCCTGTGCTGCTACTAATGTTTGCATTACTGTTGAAATATATTATTATTTTCTTTATTTCTGAAGGGTTTCTGTGGTTCATGTTGGGCATTTTCCACGACTGGCAACATTGAGGGCCAGTGGGCAATCAAATCTCAGGCACACAAACTTTACTCTCTCTCGGAACAAGGTTAGTTAATCACAATCGCTACAATTCTCTCTTCCCACCTCTGACAGTCTGTAGACTCCATTTGGTTAGTTCTCCCTCACTATCATGTTTATACATTTCTGAATACAATTATGACTAATATAGCTGAACTAAGTCCTTTCAATATCATGTAGACTCTCATCCCACCCTCAGGAAAGTTTATTAACCGTATTAGACTATCTCACAACCACGCTGTTTGCAAACAGCATCGCTAATTGAATTTCACACCAGTGGAAAAAAATGTTAATTAAGAACAACACACAAAGGGTGTGAATCAGTTCTGATTCATCATGGTCAATGTCCTGTGTGTGTATATATATATATATATATATATATGTTATATATGTCATATATGTATATATATATACACTCATTAATTTGGCTGTAGGTACTACATTGAGGACTCTGCAGTTAAAGCAATCAAAAGTGACAATGATTTGAAAGTTGATTGTATTGGCAGAAGTCCATGTAGGTGGATGTTTTGTATTTATGATACAAGCATCTCTAAATTAGATGTGAAGAATATGTAGTAGAATCTCGCACACTAAAATGTCATGGGACGAGTCCATGATTTTGAGTTTGCAAGATGCAGTGTTTTCTTTAGACTGCATGATTCAACCTCTGAATTTCAAAATCCCCCTAAAACTACATTGAGTCTGCACTAGTCTCTCCTTCTTTTCTGTACTCCAAATTTGCAGTATTTGAGAAAAACCTAAAATTTCTCGAAATATATACAAATCAAAGTTATGGCAGTAGGGAAAATCATCTCTCAACTCATATTACCCAGAAGAAACACTGAAGATGTTAAATTTTTTGGTATAGATGGTAAATGACTCAGATCTGAACACTGTATCATCCATGCAAGTTGTTCGAGAATGTGAGGTTTAAGGTGGTAACATATAATAATTCTTGGTATCAGACAAATACTGTACTGTTGCTATACCTTAACTAGAAACTAGATGCAGTTGTTATGCTGAAGGCTAGACAATGAAAACCATAAAATGACTGTAGATAGTTTGTATGAATCATTTAACTCTGTGCTGGACACTTAATTATATGCTGGCTCCAATTCCAAGTTAAATTCCCCATGTTATAACACAGTAACACATAAAAATAAATCGTCATGTTTCACCACCATACTTTCAATGTGTATATGTGTCATATTATGTTGAGTTTAGCGAGGCAAGGTTAGCATAGTGTTTCTGTCAAATGAGATGACTCATTCCCCTTCACACTGTGTTATTACTTTGCATAGCCTCATTTCATCAATAAGGAATCTGAACTTTGGACTTTGCCTTGTGTCATCTATTAACATTGCCTTAATTTTTCCTGTTAAGTGTTGTCCTTCTTTCCCATTGCTCTTACTGTGACACAGAACATCTTGTTACTCCTAATGTTGAATACCATTCAAGAGTCCTCAATCATTACAAGGCTCTTGAATCTGAGCATGACTCACTGCAATTAAAAGCCCACTTTAAGGGAGGCAATTCACACTTTTTCTCAATGGGGCTTAATCTTTGTCTATTATCTTCTGTCCTCAGAGCTGGTGGACTGTGACAAGATAGATCAGGGCTGTGGCGGTGGCTTTATGTATGATGCATATCAAGCTATCATGAAATTAGGTTAGTAGATTAAACTTATAGATCTAGATAATTTAAGTTCGTTTGTGTGAAAAACTGGCTCAGAATGTCTGGCAAATAATCTTGTAGAGCTTCCATAATAATGGTTTAGAACGGACACCTGTCAGAAGAAAGGTTCTGGTATCTCATGAGAAAAGTTTTGCCACCAAGACCTGAAAAGAACACCCTCACCCAACCTCCTACCTCACCCTCCCTTCTCTCTCTCTCTCCACACGCACGCACGCGCGCACACACACACACACANTCTCCCCTCCGTCACTCTTCCCCAAACTCTCATATCATGTAGTTAAAGGTGGCTCAAACATTGAAGTGATTTACAACCTCACATTTGCAGCAGTGGTGAAATCCAAAACTGCCTCATGTTCTAACTTTTGACTATTGATGTCCCTATCGCAAGTATTCAAGGCTTAAGCCAGCCAGAATATGGTTTCTAATTTAGAATATATTTGGTATAGTTGTTACTTTTTATTATCATTATAGGTGGTCTTGAGACAGAGTCTGATTACCAATACAAGGCAAAAGACCAGAATTGTCAGTTCAACAAGTCAGAGGTCGTTGTCAAGCTGACTGGCTTCCTCAACATCAGTCAAGATGAAGGAGGTGAGTTCTTTAATGGTCCTGAAGGCTGGGAAAGATACAGTAACATACATCTTCTAGACTCAGAAATATTGTTACATGTGTCCTCAACACACTGAAACTGTATGACATGTATTTTCTAGAAAATAAGACTGTATGACACGCATTTTCTAGACACGAAGACTGTAACGTGTTATCTAGACACTGAGACTGTACGATGTGTCCTCTAGACAGTGAAAGTATATGTGTTCTAGACAATGAAAGTATATGTGTCTTCTAGACTTTGAGACTGTATGGCATGTGTCCTGTAGACACTCTGACTGAATAACATCGATTTTCTAGACGCAGAGACTGCACAACATGCATCTTCTACACCCTGAGACACTGTAACATGCATCATCTAGACACTAAGACACTGTTACATGCCTCCCCCAGACTATATCAGAGCAGGAAATAATTGCTAAGTCATATGCCATGTTAAGTCATATGCCATGTGGAACTTAATGATATGATAGTGGCATACTTCTATGATGTAATTAAATGGGGTATGCCATGAACCTGACGGTTTGGAAATTTTTTTTTTTTTTCGGCACCCAATTCATGAAAAGTTTCAGTCTCTGAAGGCCTCAATTTCTGTTTTTACTAAGGGTAAGATTGTATTGAAACAAGTCCTTTGAATGCTGACAATAATTCTGAAAACAACAATACAAGTTTCCAGTTTCCATCCTGTGTCTGCTCATCAACTATCATTTGAAGGTTTTGTATTCTTTTATGCATTATGTGATTCACTTGATGTTTTTTTAAACATCTATAACAAATCTAAAACACAAGTTGAGGGATTGTGATATGCAGTATCAGGCAAGTATTCATATATGCCACATTTTATTTACAGAAATGGCTGCCTGGTTGTACAAGAATGGTCCTATTGCCATTGGCATCAATTCATTCCCCATGCAGGTTAGTGTTTTTTTATTCAAATGACAAGATTTAGAGTCTTATATGTAAGATCAGCTATATATTTTCTGTGGAGGAGTGAATTAATGAATCCTGTGGAAACATATACACAATAATTCTGAAGGTAAGAAAATGACAGACTTGAATTTATCCAACACGTTTGAAATTTAGGAATAGGAAGTTAAACCATGTGGTATAGCACATTTTGTTGTTAAGGTATCTTGTTGGTTTAGGAATTCCTGTTATGAATATAGTTTTTCCACCACAGGGTTTCTTAAAACAGATTTCTTTTTTATTTCAATTTCAGTTCTATTTCTGGGGCATTGCCCATCCTTGGAAGTTTTTCTGTGACCCCAATGCTCTTGACCATGGTGTCCTCATCGTTGGATATGGAAGTGAGTTATTACCCATAGAGCAATAGTTAGAAAAATGGTGAAGGCAGAGTTAAGGAAAGATAGTGTGTGGGAAGATGTATTTAATAAGGAATGGAAAAGGATTTCATAAATATAGTGTCCTTCTGTTTATCTATTTACAAGACACATCCTGAAGAGTTACACAATTTTTCATTTCATCAGTATTCAAGGCATAGTATTTTTAAAAGCCAGTGAAATTTCCTGTTGCATTCAGAACAGATTTTAGTTAAAGAAGTGTATTGTTGATTTGAATAAAGGGAGGTAATCATTTTAGTATGTCAGCAGTGGGGAATTTAGATGGATAGCACTGCCTGCCTTTCCTTGCCTTCTTATAGATATGCCAAGCTACTTCCCATTAACTTGAGAGGGTGGAAGTAGGCTAACTTTGCCTGTAGGGAAGATGAGGAAAATGGATCTAGAAAACGCATGTTGACTACTCTATAGATTTTGTGTGATTATAATGTCTATAATAAACTGCGGAAAGTTTGGGATAAAGACTGTAATTATGTGTTTTTTTACAAAGTATTGTGTTTTCTTTGTTCCTTCAGAGAAAGGCAGTGAGCCTTACTGGATAATCAAGAACAGCTGGGGAGCAGATTGGGGAAGAAGTGTAAGTAAAGTGTTTTGTTACTGTATTGTGTTGATAGTTCACTGAACACACACATAATGAAAAAGATGTGCTTTGCTGCATATAGAATGTGAGTGGCCTAATGAGGAATGGTTAAAAGGCAACAGCGAAGTTGAAATTGAAAGAGTGCAAGGAAACTGTTTCTAGAGTTGACCATCATGGCCTCGCCCAGTTATTTGAGCAGCTGGTCTTAGTAAACTGAGTTGGTTTAATCCTTGCCTTATGTAAGGAGAAAAGGGCAGTAATGTTTAAATTTTCCACCATTTGGGATACAAACTGGATTTTGTTTCAAGGACTTTTATTATCGTTAATGTTATGCTGTTTGTTTTGTTGTTTTTTTCATAATGAATCACAGGCATCAGGGGAAAACTTTCAATTTTTTCATGCGGGGNGGGGGGGGGGGGGGGGGGGGGGAGGAGAGAGGAGTTGGAGAGATCACTTCATAACATAGTGTGCTGAGAGTCACAGGAAGGACCCTGACCCTGTTAATACAAGCAGTATTGATATTTCACCACCAAGCAATTACAGCTGGCATGTCTGTAAAACACAATACTTTTCAGCTTTTCCCCTGTTTTTTTTTTTGTGGCCAGTGTCTAAACCAAGGGAACCAACTCCAACACTTTTAACACTTGTTTTCAAATGAGCTTTTCGAACATAATATTTTAAATACTGTTCAGGGTCAAAACAGTTGTAGAAATATTGGTACAGCAGTGAGACTGTACATCTGTTGTTCTGTAGCCTTGACTGCCATCAGCTTTCGATTTTTATACAAACAGGAAAATAAATTAGTAGCCTAGGTCTGTGTCCAGCAGAAAATACTATTTTTATGGCTTGCTTAACAATAATATGTTTGCTTTTACCCTCTTATATGTCTGTATTTTGTAACATTGTTAATTGGAAATAAACTTCTGAAATCTGAAGAAATCTGCAGGACCATTTGGTACAAACTGCATGGGCAAGAATGTGGTCAGCGGGGTACAAAAGCAATGTATTACAATGCATATGGATAATGCCATAGGCGTGAATCAGTTAACTCAGACTCAAAACTTTTTACACAAAGTTCCTTCTGTGTTGCCCATTTCACACTAACTTGCATATGGCCCCATTTTACAGATAGAATTCACTGTGGCTGAAAGGGTTAATTGACTGTCTTGTCTTTCTTCTCAGGGCTACTACTACATCTACAGAGGTGATGGCAGCTGTGGCCTGAACAGAATGTGTTCCTCTTCTAAGGTGGACTAAGAAAAGGAAGATGGCCATGAGGATCTTTGGTGAAGAATATCAGTTGCACCATGAGAAAGATCACCTGTGTCGTAATGCCCAGTTTTACCCAAAATTACACTTCGTTGATCACTAAGTTTAACCAATCATGGTTGAAATATTTTGCTAGGCCATCTCGTAACTGCGATTTATCAGGAATTATGAAATGAGGAATGAGCTTGTCACATACTGATCCTGTAGACAGTGGACAAATCTTATGTTAGAGCTTGTGGGCTTGATATTT
Source organism: Ellobium chinense (assembly GCA_033807755.1). Lineage (NCBI taxonomy): Eukaryota > Metazoa > Mollusca > Gastropoda > Ellobiida > Ellobiidae > Ellobium > Ellobium chinense. Next base: position 443,524 of record JAWQUT010000265.1, read on the forward strand.
ATGATATACAGGTGATAAATGATATCCAGGCTTATTTTCAATTTTTTTTTTTTGAATTAAAAACACTTGCCACTTTCCTGGAAATTTTAGAATTTTGGGATTTTGGCCTATCATCAGTGTGTATTGAATATACATATTTACTTACAAAGTATTATTGTAGCATGACCAGCTTGACCTGTTATAAAGGGGATTATAGATTTTAACAGGTTGCATTTCAGTGAAAAGTTATAGTACATGACATGTCAGAGTCTTTTTCACTGAGGCTGATCTCTGAGAGTTAAGCTGACATAGGTGCCCTAGTTCATGGTGAGGCTGAAAATATTTTGCCATACTGAGGGTTGCCCTCGCAAAGGCCTTATCTTTCTTATATAACTCATATAATGATACAGTCTTTGCGCAGGCACCCCTCAATACTCTTGTCTGATTTTGATTTTTAAATTTTGTTTGATCACTGTTATTGTTTTACTACCTTGAAATAGCAAGTTGATGAAGACAGTGACAGGGTGGCTGTGATGGCTTTTGGTTCACAACATCTAAAGGAAGGCTGTTCAGTTGCACATAAGTAATACGTGTGAATATGCTTCCAAATGGCTTGTTACATTTTGTTTACATGTTCATCTTCAGTGCATTCAGAGAGTTTTTATGAGCAACATTCCATGGACATTCCTTGGATGTTGGCAGAAGGAGATGAATATGTTAGCCATAGTAAGCTTGTTACTGTTTTTAACAATTTGTTCCCAAGATGTAGCTGCACTTTTAGTCTTGATATCTTCTGTTAGCTCCTGATAGTGTTAGGGTTGGTGTGTGCCCAAATGAGATCAATGGGTCGTCAATACTCATTTAAACTGCCTAAAGATGTTTTTAAAAAAGCGGATTATCAGCAAAGGAGATTCTGATTTATTTGTCAGGTATTTAAATAGACAGAAATCTCTGATGAAACCAGTTTCAAGAATTACTGAATGAAAAAGATGTGTGATCTAAAACCTTTGCATTAACTATATGAAAAAAGATAGAATCGGCTGAACCTCTTGTAATGTCAGATATTTTTATATACACAAGTGATTGATGTATTTTGTCTGATCAAAAATATTGTACAAAAATATGATGCTGTCTACATTTACTCACTCTCTCTTTAAAATTTTATCATTCCATATTGATCTGTTTGAGAAATATTATGGATTTATTGAATGTTGATAGATCTGCATATCTTCGCAAGCCTTTTGCATCTGGAACCCCTCTCCACCATTTCAATTTTTTTTTTTTTTTTATATGTTGATGTTTGAGATTACAGATCCCCCAAAGAATTTAATCAGTGATGATGATCTAAATATCACGAATAAAAATCACTTTGACACATTTTTTTACTATCATAATTAAAGTGCTAAATTTGGCTGTGGTATGACAAATGAAATTTTGTTTTCTTTATGTTATGGAGAACAGAGTCACTCAGAGCTTTTCTTTTTACATTTTTCTTTAAAAAGGTGATTTTGTACATACTTAATGTGAACAATTTGATCATGAACTGTGACAGTCTTTCAAATATGTTTACCCAGACCTAGTAGACTTCAGTGTATTTATGTGGTTAACTTGGTGAAAACAGTAAGTGTGAAACGAATGTTTTGGTGACACAATGTATTCCACATTTGCTCACCACTTCATAACTTTGTAATGACAAAGTTTGCCCTCCACAGTGCAAGTTTTTTACAGCAAACTAATGAAAAGAATCTTGAAATACATATTTGTCTCGTTCAGTTACATACATTTCATTTGGATATGATGCATTTAAAAGTAATCTTTGTGCTTGTAATGCTGTTCTTCATATTCAGAAGTTACTCATGTCAGAGGCAGCTTATATGATAAGCTAAACTCTGCCTGGAAATGAACCCCTTTTACAATACTATGCATTCACACAAAACTTGAAGGGCTCCGTGAGCTTGCTTTTTAAGGCAAAATTGAATCGTAAACTATTGTAGCGCAGCTTTGTTTCGGTGTGGAAATTTGTATGTATACTAAATACTGGTGTTGTACCCCAGGTCAACATAATAAGTTAAACATTCAGTTTGATGATGATGCATTTTGCCATGAAGCCCTTCATGTGAAATATCAGCTTCTTTCATTCAACAACACATGCTAATATGCTGAAGTCAGCTTGCCTTTTTTTACTGACAATATCAATGTTTGGAAAACTTATATTACACCAACTGTCTACAGCATATGTACATGTATAATACAAATTATTCTTTTTTTTGTGTGTGTGTGTCCTTGCGTAATAAGATTGTGGTGAATAGTGTTTGTACAGCCAAACTGGTTTAGCTGGGTCATATGCATATGTGTACATTGTGTCTAAGCACAGCAAAGAGCCCATGTACATCCTCAGCTGCTGTTTGATTTGTCACGTAAGCTGTGCAAACAGTACCGGGTGACCTGAGAAAATTTGTACCTTCGTTTATGTACTTTGTAGAGTAAAATGAGTTATGCTTAACTGGCAGAAATCTTGGGCGTTTATCCCATAAAGGCCTTATCTATTTTGAACTGACCTTCAGATTGTTGACCTCCCTCTTCATGATTTGCCAGATAGGGAAAAGTTGGGGAATACCACTTAAAAGTGTGGAGGCTTTCTCACGGCTGACTTTAGATCAGACTACAGTAAAAGACAGTAATTGAGTTGTTGTTTTTTTTTGTAATTTGTATTTATTTTTTTCTGTTTTCAGAATTCATGCTCAATAAAAGTTGTATCCCAGAAAAAGGCAAACCACTGACGTTTTAAATTTTTAGCACAAAGAAATAAAAAATCAGGCACAGGCACTTAGATCACAAGCAGATGAGTATTCCATTCAGAATCAAGATCTGAAATATTTCCATTTGCAGCATCGTACTTAAGCTTTATTTTAGGTTTGATTTGCAGCTTAAAAGTTCAGTCAGGGAAAAAACCACTTGTTTTCTGGAACACAGTCACAAAAAAGGTTCAGATCGTGCCAGAATCCTATGACAGTTTTGGAAAACCCACTATCTGAGGCTGAGCACACCTTTGGAAAATCCAGTGTCTGAAACTTAAAATTAAAATCCTTTCTGTATAGATAGAGTGCTTGCCTGTTTAGATTATTTGCATACTGAATATAATCATTTAGTATACACATTCAGTTACTTTCAAAAAAGTTTTGAAACAGGTTTGGGGATTGTTTTTTATGTTGCTGTTGTTTAGTATTATGGATGAAGTAGTGTTCTTTCACGGGAGACTTTCTGAGCTTCGAAATACATCTGACTTCCTTTTTAGGAATGACTTTTGATTATAATGGAGTGAGAGAGAGGTGAGGTCTCAAGGTCATTACTGATGTAGCTTCTTAGTCAGCAATACGATTATTATACTGTATCCAGTGTTTCTGTTAGCATAGCTACAGCTCTTGTCCCCATTATGATGAGCCTTGAAAAGTCTGTAACATGTAACCTTTTGCTCTTGTTGTTTCGTTTTTGTTTTGCGTTATTCTAGAGCAATGTATTGTCGTGAATTCAGGTAGGATGACAGCACTTCACACCTCACCCCAAGCAAAGGTGTGCAGTATGTCATGTAGTGTTCATTCATGTGTTTGGATAAAAATAAGTGTTTTTTAATGTATTTTTGGGTTTGATATTGATCCCTTCCTTTTTTGCCTTGCTTACCATAATTATTAAAATGACCAGACATACAATCGCGCTTCGCCCCTAAAATTTCCAAATCCCTCTCAAAATTTTCATTAAACATGAGCTGATCTCTCCTTATTTTCTGTGCCAAAAGTGAAAAGAAATTGAGATTAAATCTAAAAATCCCTCAAAATTTACAAATACCCTGCCCAGATTTATGATGTGGCAGGAACGTTATCCTCATCTCATATGATCTGGAGAAAACACTGCATGGTACACGCAAATTTTTGTTTTTACTAGAAGGAATATGAAAAATTCATTTGACTTGAGCAGTTGTCATTGGTGGAAATATTCTTTTATCTTATTGAATTCAAAATCTGTGTTTTTAAATTGACATTTTGAAATCCTTTGGCAAGAAGAGATTTAAACATGAAATTTTACATCTCAAGGAAAAAGCATGTGAGTTTATTTTGTATTTGGACTATAGTAAATAAAAGTTACCTTTTAATAGTTGTTTTTGACCTTTTATCACTTAATGGTCTTTGTAGTTAGTTTATTTTCTTTCAGTGCACAGTTCATGTTTTGTTTCTTTTTTGGGGGGTTGTTTTTGATCACCAGAAACCCTAATCTGTATTATGTGAGACTCATTCTATTTTCTTTGGCACTGTGACAGAGCCGTGTCTTTAGCATGTTTATCTGCACGATTTTGTTGGTATGTGTGTCAGTTTGTACGAATTTGTTGGTATGTATGTCAGTTTGGTCATTTCGGCCTCCTGCA
>JAWQUT010000265.1:447934-459350 GCA_033807755.1 Ellobium chinense
TTCCCCCCCACTCCTTTCCCTAAAGATTGCCAAACTGTATTAGCGCTGCAGAATTACGGGGGACTCGGAGAAACAGGAACAGAATGTGCACTACTGACTTCAGCCTGAATTCCCCGGTTGCTGTGAAGCAGTAGAGATTTGAGACATCCAGTTTGCGCACTTTTAGCCTCTCTCTCTCCTACTCTTGTCCTTCTCTCTCTCTCTCTCTCTCTCTCTCTCTCTCTCTCTCTCTCTCTCTCATCTCTCTCTTTATAGACTCATCTTTCTCTTTTCTCTCTCCTCTTTCTCCCTCTCTTTATTCTTTTTTCTCTCCCTCTTTTCTCTCAACCTCCCTCCTGTCTTTTTCATCTCTTTCTCCCTATCTTTAATCTCTCATTTTTTTCTCTTCCTCTTTTCTCTCTCCCTCTTCCTTTCTTTCTCCCTCCCTCATGTCTCTTTCTTCTCTTTCTCCCTCTCTCTTAGTTCTTTCTCCCTATCTCTTCCGCCCGTTCAGTATAGACCACACAGAAAATGATGGACTTCATTGAAAATGTCATTATACTTATAGTCTAAGGGGTGGTGGGGTTGACCTATGCTAGAACAACGTCATATAGAGGTGAAAAATGCCACTGTCAGCCCACATCTACCACATCTTCAATGAACCCGGGAAGGTAAAAACAGGAAACAAAACTGAATAGGCCTGCAAACTGGATGCATGTAACTGCAACTCCTTTTAACCGCAAACCCTTTCTATGCTCCCTAAGGTCCAGTCCCACATAGTACAGGTATTTTTGAAAATATTATAAGGTAACTTGATTCTTGAAATCGCGAGGGCTAGACCAGGTCGAATGCAACAGTAGTTTTGGTGGATATTGAATCACATTATTCCAGCCGTTTGGGTTTGTGAAGTGTTTGGGTTGGTGAGTAAAAATAATATACTAGGATATGAGCCAGTGGGTTTTTCTAGTCTATGAGATTCGAGGTGTAAAGTTACATACCAGAAACAGGAGTCAGTAGGTTTTTCTAGTCTATGAGGTTCGAGTTTATTTCTAGTCTATGAGGTTCAAGTTTATGGGTAAAAATTATAACCAGAGCATGAGTCAGTGGGGCTTTCTAGTTCTATGAGGTTCGAGGTCGTGAATAAACTTAAACATTACTAGAAACAGAATTTAGTGGATTTTTTTCTAGTCTATGATGTTCGAAGGTAGTGAGGTGAAGTGGATGACGGGATCTCTTTTCCACAGAGGTGAAGTGGATGGCGGGCTCTGCCTTCTATAGACAGTCCGCTATAGCCATGTTGTCGTTACAAACCAGACGCTGATCGTCAAGCCAGGTTTCACTGTATGGATTTGGCCTTCGCCCCTGGGGGTAGGGCAGTGCTAAGGCTGTATGTGTAAACACTATGTCCTGGCTAAATGAAGTTTCTGTTGACAACAGGCTTAGGTGACGATGAATCACCTGCAGTCCTTTAGACTACGACATGGCTTTCAGCTATTCGGTGGCAAAAAAAAATGTAGTGTTTGATTGGGTCATGCAAACACGCAGTCGTAAGTGCCCATGTGTAGTGTACTGTATTAGGCTCCATCGTGTTTTCTCTCTCTCTCTCTCTCTCTCTCTCTCTCTCTCTCTCTCTCTCTNNNTCTCTCTCTCTCTCTCTCTCTCTCTCTCTCTCTCTCTCTGTGTCTCTTTTCCTCCTCCTCTCTTTCTCCACCGACAGCTCTCCTGCCCATGGTCGCATCAATCGTTTCCACATTCCAGAGTCGTCTCTTAGTCTCTTTATGCTTGATCTCTCCCACTCTCTCTCTCTCTCTCTCTCTCTCTCTCTCTCTCTCTTTCTCTCTCTCTCTCTCTGTTTCTCTCTCTCTCTCGCTCGCTCCCTCTCTAGTCTCTTATCTCTTGTATACTGGCATGAGAGATTTATCCTGTAATTTATACTGTATTGCTTTTCATATCTCAGTTCCCACCTAAGTAAATACAGAAGATCACACGCATAATTTCTACAAACAGAGCCGAAGCATTTGGCCATTTCAAACAGCTGGAAGAGAGGGTGCACGCCGAAACTAGCATTAGCTTCACTGCGTCCTGAAAACAAAAATTAATCTGACAGTGTGTGAAAAAGAACATATGAAGTTCATACTATAGTGCGTAAACTTTGGTTTGTGCACACCTTTTACCGAATTACTCAAAAACCTGCCATTAGATATTTCTAAAATTTTGCATCAGCCCCTGTATGGGTCTGGACGTTATGAAAATACTGATTTCAATGATCCGCATTTGGTAATTTAGAAATTTCCTTATCATTTATTAGTAAAATATTCTCGATAATCTATCACGTCGTACATTACAAAGTATCATATGTTTACCGTAATAGAACACACCTTTTCCATGTTCCGTTCAAAACTTCGTGTACACGTTTTCCCTTTATATATTTTTTAAAATCATTACAATGGCATGTGCATGTAAAAACCTTCGTATGTACTCATGAGCACGAGGGAGCACCTTTATTGAACGCGTTAATGTGTGACGCTCATATTGNCTCTCTCTCTCTCTCTCTCTCTCTCTCTCTCTCTCTCTCGCTCGCTCGCTCCCTCTCTAGTCTCTTATCTCTTGTATACTGGCGTGAGAGATTTATCCTGTAATTTATACTGTATTGCTTTTCATATCTCAGTTACCACCTAAGTAAATACAGAAGATCACGCGCATAATTTCTACAAACAGAGCCGAAGCATTTGGCCATTTCAGACAGCTGGAAGAGAGGGTGCACGCCGAAACTAGCATTAGCTTCACTGCGTCCTGAAAACAAAAATTAATCCGACAGTGTGTGAAAAAGAACATATTATGAAGTTCATACTACCTTGTTATAGCACTATAAAAGTATGAATAAATATAACGTCGCCTGCTGAAGAGTAAAACACAATAGACACAGTTGGAGAGTGTAACCCAAGGGACAGCAGAGGCCAAATGAGATCTGGGAGGGGGGAGGGGGGAGGGGGAATCCCGTAACGTATCTGTGATCATGTCTGTGTTTGACTCTCACAATGGATCTTCAAAAAAACCAAAATTTAAAACAGCTGTTTCACGCAAGCTGAACAGTATTGCTTTAAGCCTACACATTGCCAACAAGACTACACGTAAGATTCACGTTAAACATTGACCGAAGAAAAGTGCATCGATTTTTATGACTCCACTTGGGAAGTGAGGGCAGCCAAAATTCCACATGGATTATCTTTTTTTTTATTCCATACCGCAATTCAAATAGGAGTATTTGCATATCAAAACACACTCAAATATTGACAACGCGGTGCATCAACCTTATTTTCTTTTTGAATTTATTTCATAACCTCAGTTGTGCAACAGGCAACAAGTCTCATGTAAACCCAGATGATATATCCTTCAATACAAACTGGAATCATGCATTCGCTGTAAAAGAATCTGTTTCAATGCAACTGTAAACATTCACATAGTCTGAGCTGAGCCAAAATGGGGGGTATTCTGCCTTTTGTCAAGTTATAAAAATAGACTTTGCATTTGTAATTCAATGAGCGAATTTAAATAAGACCCAGTATGGAGGCTAGAGAAGCCATCAAGCTGTGCTACAAACCCTCAATGCAAGCTTTGAGGTCTATTTAAACGCTCATTTCCTGATCAGCATTCAGATATGACAGAAGATGAGGGTGGTGGTAGTGGTGGTGGTGGTGGGTACTGCAATCAAATGGCCAAAATACAATAATTTGTAAAACTCTTTCCAACCACTCATATTTCACCCCTTACCTACCCCCCCCCCNCCTCTTTCTGGAGGGGGGAAAAACGAAAAAAATGTAGTGTGTGGTATGGTCTACATTTGAACGTACTTTAATTTCTCCTCTTTCAGAATTGTTCTTTGCAATGTGGCAGGTGTGACCGTCGGCATCAGGGGACGACTGATGTAAGTTTGTCGGTGGGTTGAAAACTATGGTCTTATAGTTTCTACAGTGACGTAATATCTGTTCGACCTCTTTGCTGTGCTAGCCTCATTCGTCCAATATTATGATGTCAAAGTTTTAACACAGAAACGATTAGGTGTCATTCCATAAGTTTTTGACGTAAACTTTTGCTTGAACACCTGCATATTTTCTTAGGGCTTTAGGTAAGTGAACTTTAATCTTTGGTAGAGGCAGCTATCAGGTCATGGGAAACTGCTTACAGATTACTCAATGAGGTTATGGCAAGTGTTGTTACTGTTGTTAATGAAACGATATATATTACGAAATTGATACGGTTGTGAAGAAAGTGGTCCTAGCTATCCAAATAAGAAAATGGGTTACAAACTCAAGGTCTCTCTTTGAAGGTCTTTAATATTGTAAGGTTTTTATTTTGGTGATTTTTTTTTTGTTCATTGATCGCTCTACTTTCTACGGCAAACTATGTATAAAAGAAAGTTGGTTAGCCTCAGTGGCTTTATTCCCACCAGGAGGCGTCCAACAGGAGGTGGTAAGTGAGTTTCATTTGCTTGTGTGGTCACTTAACATTTTTAAACATTAAAACAGGCCTTCGCATTTTTTATGGCCTATTTGGCGTATAAAAATGAAGTTACCTTAAACTACCTTTAAAAAAAAACAAAACAGACATAGTTGGCAAGAATAGCAGCTTCCGTAGTTCTCCGCAACTAATGCCGTCCAGCACGTGATCAAAATTACAATGATCAAAGCGGTATATCTTGGACCTTGCATTTATTCCGTTCCCCCCACAACCATAACCCACTTAAGTTGGTGTTCTGGGTATTTTGTCAGCTGAGATGAACATAGATCAACTGAAATGTTTTCCGAAATTCTGTCCCAGATTCATATTAAAGTTAATATAATTGTTCTCTTCGAACTAGGAGATCCCTGATAACTTCATATTAGCATTGTCGCTATCCCTATAGCCAAGTGGTCATTTTACTGAGCTACAGGTTTCACACCTGGACAAAATTCTTAGTGGCCACTTATCTAGGTAGCCTGTCATCTCTATGTGAGTAGTCGGGAAATGTGTTAGGGTCACGGGTGAACACTAGGCTCTCACGTGATAGTTAGGAAACATATTCAAGCAGTAGGTAATTAAATTGCTGTGAATTAATGTGAAGTTTGCGTCCATTTGGGTGAAGAGGTAGCACGTTCAGACTTGCAAGCTTAGAGACCCTGGTTTGATTCCCGGCAGGGACATGAACTTTTCTAGTGTAAGTTTATTCGGCCCATCTTCTCGAAATTGATCATTCACAGTAATTTGGTATAAACTCCCTGGTGACACACTTCCCTAGAAAATGTGTAAAAACATCCAAAACCTTATCAGACTGAGCTTTACTGCTTCCCTCTTAATGAGTAATGAATGAGAATTCTCTATATCTTGCAACCCGGATACATAATTATATACCAGTAAGTTGTTGTTTTTTTTTTGTTTGTTGTGAAGGGAAAGACAACTCTTGGCAAACTATCCACTTTTTTGTATTTTGTGTTTTGTAAAGTATTGAAAGTACACCACGGAAATAAAACAAAATGCATAAAATAATGAGATTCTAAGGGTACGGTAAGAGTTGTTTTTGGGGGGAAACCTTGCGTGAATAACAACTATCAAGGAAACACTTAGATTATGCTTTAGACTGACAGTTCAGCCTGGCGCCATGCGGTTGCCACAGGGACCAACCTATTTTTCCCGAAAATATGGACACAAATCCACAAGGGTCCCAAATAGATCCTAAATATTGTGTGCTGGTTTGCAGTTTCCTGTCTCGTGAAGTGGGCCTCAGCCTTTCACCACATCCAGGCATCTCCAGCTGAACCCCCAAGGCAAAGAGAACATATCCTTTTTTTCTCATTAACCGTCCACACCAGAGGTGAATGTGATAACCAAGTGACCGGCGCATCTGAAGTCGACATTTCAAAGGAACATACAGGGTACTTTGGCGTTGTGCAACTTGGTCTCCTTTGTTCTGGACCTTGCCTTGGAAGTTATACTGCCACCCCGACGATATGAGATCTGCGCGTCTTCGAGTGACCTTTGCACTAAACAGGGCTGTCCATCAAAGCCAAGTAAACAAACTTCTCGGCAACACAAAGAGGGAGAATTTCTTCACTGCAAACAGTGTATAGATAACATTTCACAGTTAGACGGACTTATCGTCAGGACTGTAATGACATCTACATCAACCCTTCTCTCCATCGCCCCCGTTCCCAACCTCATGCGACAGAGAAGGGAGGGGGAGGGCTGGAAGTTGCTGTCTTGCTTATCGATAGCACAGGGTGACAGGTTTTCCTTTGAGAGATCATTTGTATTTATACAAAGAAGTAATAACTCGGTAGGAACGGACACTTACAAAGATGGTACCTATAAGAACAGGATGAATCCTGCCCGAAAATTGCCTTGTTGTAGAGGATACTAGTACCATTGTTTGGAAGATCGTACGTAGAATCAGAAAGGAAAAAAAGATGTCGATATGAGATGACCACCCCCCTCCCCTCCACCAAATAGAAAACTATTTTGTGAATGAAAGTAATCTCCTTTGGACTGATTCGATAAATTCCACCAACACTTAAAGTGAACCTCACCAAAGTCATCAACTTTGCTAAGGGGTCGGTCTAAAAAAAATACGTGATTTCAAGGCATGTCCGTCTGCGGCGTTGATTAATGAGGTACAACGCCATCTCACTGAATCAATAGGATGTCAGTTTTTTATCTGTTGTCGAAGAAGGTTATCTTGTCCTAAGCTGCAGGAGTTAATTGGCTGTACGAGGTGGATTTACAGTTCGAAAGATGCTCTATTGGATTCGTGTATGGTAAAGTCTCAAGAGCATCACAGAAAAAAAAAAACAACAACAAAAGATTTTATTTTTTTTAAAAAAAGAGGACTTGCCAAAGTTTAGGGTTTTCACTCAAAATTTCATCTTTTAGCTCTTGGGGTGCGTTGTTTTGGTTTTTTTTGGTTTTTTTTTTGTTTCTTTCATATTCGCCTTGTTAGTCTCAGACAGCCAATGAGCGGAGTTTAGAGATTTGTGGGTGGAGTTTAGACGTGACATTAGCGTTGTTTAAGAGTTAGACATTGTACAAGTTCCAATCCATGGGTTGCCAGACTTGCTCTGGCTCCTTCGGATTTTTGGCTCTTTTTTGAAAGCATTCGGCTCCAAATGACTGGCCCTTTGCTCCTTTTGGTCAATACTGACTTTCCGATACAAAAAGAGCTTGCACTTCTTTGTAACTTTCCAGACATAGTTTTTGGGTTTTTTTTTTATGGTTTTTTTGGCTCTTTTTCATATGTGATTTGGCTCCGCTAGAAAAAAAAAAGTCTGGCAGCATTGATCGGAAGCTCACACAAAGGCGGCATTCATTTGTGGTTTCAAATTTGTCGTTGGTACAAATTGACTTTCTATTATATGCGATCTTCGAGGGACCCTCCTTGTATCGGGGGAGGATGTGACAAGACTCAACGGTGATCTGAATGCTAATGATTGAAGCAGAGATATACGTTAGGCAAAGATCACTCGCATGTCTTCTGTAGCTTCCGCATTAGTCACAGCCATCTTGGCTTGCTTATTGATAACAACTTCTGCTCTCCGAGGAGACGGCTCTTTCATGTCAAAATGACGTCACAGAAGATCAATGAAACGCAGCCCTATTGTAATACCGGAAGTAGAAACGCGCATTTTGCGCGAAGAGATAATTCGTGCAAAGCATACATAAAAAAACCACGTAGACAATTCTGTAACCATTCCCTGACAATAAATATTTCACCAAAATATACTGGGCATCGAAATATATAAATTTACGCATATTCAGATTGTGTCTACGTTTTACTGAGCTTGAGTATGTAGTGACAAAGCTTGCACCTAACTACGAGTGTAACATTTCGCAAACTATGGTCTGTTCTCTCTGGGAACTGCATTTCGTGAAATCCTGCTGTACGTGCCTCTAGTCCAACATTCTTAGCGTAATCCCTAAACGATCCTTGTTTATCTAGAGCATTCAGTAGCCTATTACGCCTCTAGACTAATACTTGAAGACATCCGGTCTCTTTGTTATCGCTGACACATAGGAAGATTAGAATTCTTCACTGAAATTCCCCTTATACTGGTTTTCCCAAAATTTCCCTTCCATCATTGCATTGTTCACATTCAGCTTACACGCGCCCAAATCCTTTTGCTGTATTATACAGCAAAAAGATTTGGGCGTATATACAACTTGTTTATTACTATGTACTGTCGACTGCCGTCACTCAAGTCCTAATTTTCGTTGGCTATTCCCACTCACCGGTAATGGAGATAAGCATCGGATCTTTAAAAATACATTATTTTTGATAGCCCATGACAAGTAAAGTGTTCTTCTGTCTCACTTCGTCTAACTGACCCCCATGAAAAGCCAGTTGAGGCCTCATGCTATTTTAAGAGAACGGGGAGTTAGCTCGCTGGCAGCCCCTATCCTTTCAAACGTCTGACCCGAACTAACGCTGCTTTAATTTAACCTAAAGTGGCCAGAGAAGTGACAAATGCATTAGAACATGCCACAGCTAAGATCATTGGGCCCCTGAGAGGGTGAAAAAAAAAATGATGTGATAAATACATCACGCTTCCCAGTAAGCCCAACTCAAGTGATTTCAAAATTAATACGCGTGCGAACCATAACTGCAGTGCAATTTATAGTTAGGTTATGCTGCCAAAGCACACATGTTATCGTCTACAGTTATTGAAAGAGACTGGATTAAACTAGAACAATGATAGACTATCTTTTTATCTCAGACGCCAAGCAGCTGATATAATATGACAGGTGCATAATAATAGAAGTTATCATGAAGTTTATGATCCCGATAATGTTCCGGTCCTGTGATTTATTATACGATAAAGGCGCAGAATATTCAGCAACGAAGAAAAGGGAAGCGAATTTTCAGTCTCGGAAAGCCCGTCAATTCTTCCACATTAGTTCAGTTTCGCTCTATATTTTCAATTCAAAAATCACTAGCCTCGCAGTTTCTTATCTCAGCAGAGTGCTCTACCGGTCAGAAGACGTGATACCGTGATAGTGACTACAAGGTGACCGCTGTTATATAGTCCAGTCCAGTCCAGTCTTCTGTCTATCAGTCTAAGACAACCTTCTTACAGGTAGGTAGGCTACAATACTTAAATTTGGACAGAACAAGTGTTAAGAATATTTAGCTTCTCGTTGTGAATTTAAAATGAAACACGTTCAATCATGTAGATTACATCTCCTTTACTTTGTGGGTAGCTACGTTCTTTCAGTATAGCATCAATATCATTACTGTCACCATCTTTATTACTGAAACTGTTATTTTACTTTGCCCAGAATGAACTTGAAGAAAATTTCAGAGAGTTTATAATGAATGCATATAAACTAATCGTATAATGAATGCATATAAACTAATCGTAAGGCCAAAAGTCATATTGCGAGACCTTATGTAATTATGAGTAGGCATCGAACACAAAATTTATCTGTTTTGTGTCAGAATACCTTAACATTTACACATTCAATAATCCCTATTCGGTCGGGTGACTGACACACAATGGCCTGTAACAAAAAATATGATATTTACTCAACCAAGTCAGGCCTCTATGCATGTACTCGTACGCAACCTGTCTCCGATCAGACAGCTTTACACTTAACCTACACACCTTATTTTCAACCGGATGCATGCATTGCGAATGCTGTGCTGACTGTCACACAGGGTTTTTCACTAGGCCTTGTATGGCATTGATAGAATATATGTTTACATATATACATATGTACATGAACGGAAGCGAAGGATTGAAGGTGAGTAATGACTTTATTTTTTAATACAGGCATTGCCACGTTTAATGCCACATGGTAGAATATCCGGGTGGTCTTGTCATTAAATAATAAATACATGAAGCTTATCAACCTGAGGGGCATTGATTAAAAACACTAGTTTCCTCACTGGCCTACATGTAGTGGATTTTCAAATTAAACTCTTCAAGGTCTGCTAATATTGACAAATGACAAAAAAAACATCTTTCGAGATGAAATAGGAGAGCTTGCCATGCTCAAGACGAAAAACAGTATACTACCATAGCCTTTCTCCTCAAAACTCTTAAAATTCTATCCTTTCCCTCACCAGAACTGCATAAAGCATTTTCCGTTCTTCCACAGTTTTGGAAGGCCTGTAGTAAGGATTTCACAATGAGCAAGCTGCAGACATTTTTAGTATTTATAGCATACTATTTGGAGCTAAGTGCTATATACCAATACAGTCGGGTAGATAGACTATATGAAAAAAAAAACAACAACAAGCAAACACCCGAAGCCCCAAAATATAGTCTAACAAAAGGTTTTTCGTGAGTTTAGGTCTTATTGGACGTAGACTTGACGTAACAGTCAAGTCAGAAAGTGCCAGTATGAGTGGTACCAGTTCTGTGAACATGAAAGTCATTCCTTATAGCCTATCAGTTTATGACAATGAGACGATGTAATGTCACTGCGCTTTCAACTCTCTCTTCCGAAAGTAAAACGTGCAACAGATAACAGATCACATCAGCCAATCTTATTCCTCTGACAATGGGAACGTAGAAAAAGCCAATCTTATTACTCTGACGGTGGGAACGTAGAAAAAGCCAGTCATATTCCTCTGACAATGGGAACGTAGAAAAAGCCAGTCATATTCCTCTGACAATGAGAATGTAGAAAATGCCAGTCATATTCTTCTGACAGTGGGAACGTAGAAAAAAAAAAACGGTCATATTCCTCTGACAATGGGAACATAGAAAAAGCCGGTCATATTCCTCTGACAATGGTAAAGTACAGAACAGAGGTAATGATTGTTGAAGTTGTGGCTTACAGTGCGCTTCCTTATCACAGAACTACAAACATGAAGCAGCTGCTGCTCCTGACGCTTCTGATGCCCCTGGCTTGCCATGGACAGCTGCTGGCTGGTGGAATTTCAGACACCACAATAGACCCCAATGACCCTAATGTCCAGTTCGCTGTGGGAGCCATCAATAACTACTACACGCAGTTGGGAGATACCGCAGCGAGAACGTTGGTGAAGGTCGAGAAGGTCCAGTCTCAGGTTAGAGTGAAAGGTTTAGATTCAATGTTTCTTACTTATAAGCACTGTGGCAATTTCCAAAGTATTTACCGAAAATGTACATAATAAGAAGGATACAATTTAATTAAGAGCACACTTGAAAAGACGCCATTAACTCTTAACTCTGTGGCTCCAACTCTCTGTTATCTCGCGCTTTTCTCTCGTAGACTCGGAATTAATGCGTTGCTTATATTTGCCCAATACAATTTTTTATATCTTCTTTATTTGAACTTTCTCACTTATCATTCTTCCTCCCTTCATCCTCTCCTCCAACACCTCCGCCACCCAACACACACAAGTGCACACATACTCACGTACTCATTATTTTCCCCAGTCGCTCACACACACACACACACACACACACACACACACACACAC
>JAWQUT010000265.1:459390-491164 GCA_033807755.1 Ellobium chinense
CACACACACACACACACACACACACACACACACACACACACACACACACACACACACACACACACACACTCACTAAGAATTCAAATCACACCAAAAGAAATCTAGAACCGCTGATATCGCTGATATTCGCTCATAATTTTATGACAAAATATTCCAAACAGTTTTGTTTCCCCGTTATTCCATGTTGTTAAAAATGTGACAGATTTCAGCCTGCTTGGCTTTGCAATTAGTCTACGAGGTAAAAATGTTTGCCTAATTTCATTGAAGCGCTGGCATTCTACAACAATATGGAACTCATCTTCTATTTCATTGCAAACTTCACATGTTCTCAAAATGAATGGGAAATGAAAAGAGGGGAGGGGAATGGAGATTAGGTAAGATTAATGGTGAAGAGAGGTAGGAAATGGACCCATTTTAAAAGCTGGAATTGACTTTTGCCTTCCTGGAAGGTTGGGAGGGGGGGGAGGTGTGGGGATTGAAGACGGTCAAAGTATTTGGAAGAAACGCTTGATGGTGTATGCGTTTGCTGGTTTGTTTGTTTGTCGTTGTTGTTGTTGTTCTTGCTGCTGTTGCTGCAGCTGCTGATTTTTTGTTGTTGTTTTGTTGTTAATGTTGTTGTTGTTGTTGGTGTTGATTTTGTTGTTGTTGTTGTTGTTGTTGTTGTTGTTGTTCTTGTTGTTGTTGTTGTTGTTGTTGTTCGTGTAGTCGTTCTTGAAAGTTACAGATGTTGCTGCTGCTCCCACATTTTTACAGTGATGTGGTCATCCATTTCATTCTTGCTGTAAAATTTTGCAGGTTGTTGCTGGAACCATGTACTATCTCACACTGAGAGTCACTTCTGGAGGCCAGGTTGGTCATAGCGATGCTGCTGCTGCCGATGACAGCGGTGGTGTTTTCTGGTTATGGCTGTTGCTGTAGTTGTTGTAGTGGGGTGGTGTGATGATGATAAGATGATGATGATGATGTTGATGGTATCATGGACGGCTACAGATCACAGTGATGTTGGCAACTGGCAGAGATCATTAGCTATCTCTTTGCCAGTCTCTCCCTACCATAGTTTTGGACCATTTTGAACTAGTTATATATATATAATGGAGATCAGCGCACTCAGCCAGTTTGTATGTGTTGTATCACAGCAGCCACCCTAGAATTTGGCCAAAATAATTATAATGACATACCGCATCATAAAAAAAAAATATATATATATATAAATGTGATATCAAAAGATGACCTCCACTCTCGTTATAAATCTGGACCGTATGATTAAGACCTCTGCCCTTCCCTTTCATTATATAATCCTTTCGCGGAGGATTTGTTGGAGAGGGTGGAGGTAGGGGCTGTGATCTCACACCAGCAGAACTTCAGAGTTTTTAGTTTGGACTGTCCACCCCTCGCCTCCATCCTCCTTCCCACACACTGAGGACCTATGAGATGACGGTTACTTTGCAATACAATGATATACTCTAGCAGCAACTGCTACCTTCTCTCTTTTTTTTTTAATTGACTGAGAACCACAATATGTGAGATACAGCATTACAGAACTGTTTCCCAAGCTCACGCATGTTAGTGGTGCTTGCCTATCAGCCACTCACTAACTTGATAATCCACTGCTATGTTTTCCAACCAGCGCCACTGCCTTCTACCAATCAGTGTGTCTCGCTGCCAACCATGATCGTGAACTGTAAACATCCCTACAGATCTACGTGTAGTTTGACAGACATTCCATAAGCGTGAACATCCAAAAACTCTCAGTCCCTTCCAGTATGTTTCTAACCTGTCATATGTTCTTCCCAGGATGAAATTTGTGACGTTCAAGTCTGGTCGCGTCCTTGGCTGTCCGATGACCAAGCCATGCAGATCAGTGGAGACCCTGTCTGCAAAGCTGTTGCTGGTAAACATATTTTTTTTTTGGTTATTTTTGTTTTTGCTCTAAGAACACACAATGGGAATGGTGGTGTCTTCGGTCCGATTCCTTGTTTAAAAAAAAGTGTGTAGTATTGCAATGCATTTCCAATTTAGTGTCTCATTTGCCTCTCTCTCTCTCTCTCTCTCTCTCTCTCTCTCTCTCTCTCTCTCTCTCTCGCTCTCTCAGCACAATATCTCTCTTTCGTTTTTCTCCCACCCCTTTCTTCATAATCTACGTAGGTTTACGTCATGGAGGGACATATGGACAGAACTGTTGGTTGGGATGGTGTGGCAGAGAAGCGTAAAGGCTTTTGTGGTCGTATGCATAATCTGTACGTTAATTAACGCACTGCATTAACTACAGTGAACACTACTAATATTTTGGGAGTTTCCCGTGGTTACCGCATTGCGTTAAGTAACTTAAGGCTTATGCATACAACCACTGGAAAATGCCTGCATGACTGCTGGACGGACTACAATAACGGCAGATCGTTGCGATCGAATTGTGCTTGCGACAGAGGTCACTCATTTGGCTAGTTTGTAGCCTGATTCAATCTTGGTGGAGGAAAACAAAACAACAGTTTTTCAACTTCTGAATGCACATGCAATTTTGGCATCAGGTTAAGGGAAAGCGAAGTGAGTGACCGCTAGCGAAAGCAGAGCCATATCGCAATGGCTTCCCTTTATTCTAGTCCGTCTAGCAGTTATGCAAGCATTTCCTAGCATTCTCTGCCTTTCCAATAAGTCTTTACGCTCCTTTTACCACACCATTCCAACCAGCCTTTCTACTCATACATCGCATATGAATGCGATTGATCGTAGTAAGGTTCCTCTTCTTTTCGTTCGAAATACTATTGTCACATGTCAGTGCACGATTTCTAGGCTTGAAGCATCAACCACTTGGCATTTCCAAGACTTTCAACAATAAAATTACCTCCAAACTAACAGACTTGGGGTGTTAGTCCCAACATTCCTCCTGGCAGACTGGTTAACACGTTTTACAAGTTTAATAACTTTTTTAAACTGAAACTCAGACCACAGTTGTGGTACGTGGGCGAACAACAAGCTATTTACAGTGGCATTCATGCTGTTCGAGCTTAGTAATCAAGACTTGGTAACGCCCCTTTCTTATGCGGTTGCTCTGTTTTAGAGAGGTCGCCACAGTATGCTGTACTTTCTCTCCACAGCCACAACTGCACCACTGGTTGGAGGTCAAACACCCATTGACCAGAACTCCCCTGAGGTTCAAGACGCCCTGAGTTTCGCCGTGAACACTTTGAATGCCCAAGAGAACTACATGTACTATAGAAAGGCCGTGCACATCGATACCGTCACTTCCCAGGTGAGACTTCATCTATAGCCCAATTGCCACTCTGGCCATGTGCTTTTCCTCTTACAACCACAGTGAATATTTTCCCCTACATTTCCTTACGCACGAAAATAAAATAAATTTAGTAGGGAAATGTCCTATAACTTTACTGTTGAAAAGAAGTAAATCATGCATTCTACCCACTTTGTTGTACAGTTCATGATATTTGTAGTGCCAGTTTACCTTACCATGAAGGAAAATCCGTACGAGTAGCAACACTGCTTCGTAGGCTCGAGAAATCAAAGAAGTCGAGTGTCTGAAAAATTCAGTGATAGTGACGGAGCAATTCCGATTCCAACAATCCGCTTTCGAACCCCTTTAGAAACTGAAAGGAACCTGTTGCAAATGTTGTCATGAATTCGATTACAATTGAAGAGATAAACCTTCTGTAAATGAAATTTTGCACTCTGATTTAAAATTATTCGCAGTTTATTTTTGGATTGTTTGGTACACTAACGCAGACTCATATCATTCTGGATCCTTTCGAATCCTAGGTGATACCAATGGCAATATGCGTACTCTTTGCGTTGCTCAAGGCTTTACTACAGCTACTGGAAATCCCCGAAAAAAATTAATAGTTTGAACCGTAGTTTGAACGTGTAAATTAATGCAATAATGATGTATACGGCCACAGGTGGCAAGGCATATTCAAATCATTATCATTGAAAGGAGGAGAAATGTGAGCCTAATGTGGTATTGTCTGGAAAGTGTATCTCAAGGGTTTTTTAAAATCACTGTGAAAGATCAAGTTTGAAAAGCTGAACCCATGCCCTTCAGCTACAGCTTGCAGGTTGGACATGTTACTGCCACACCACAGAGGCGCTTACTTCACAGCAATTTAAACCTTATTTATCTACTGCCTGATTATTGTTCCCTAACTTCAGTGACACCTACACAGTACACACTTCCCATCTGCTCACATGCGGTCGAAGGGACTCCAGCAGATTTGTTATTGACGTTGTTGTTCTTGCCATTGTTGCTGCTGTTGTATGTTGTTTGATTAACTGTCAACAAAAGCCATGCCACTAGTAGTTTAGAGGAAGCTTTCAAAAGGACCTTTATTTTTCGAGTTCATTCTCCCCGTCAAGAGAAAGGCAACCACCATGCTAAATATTATCAGAACAAACATCCTAGAACAAGTGTAAACCACTGGTCAGCTATTAAATGTACGCAGGGCTTGACCACTGCACTGGTCAGTAAGTGCAGAAGGGGAATTGAAGAGAATAAGTGCAGTTCAATCGCACTACCTTCTAAATCAACTATAAATTTGCTACCAAAAGTCATAGAAATACATTTTTCTAATGAAACTTGATTAGACTGACATTAGCTGTCGACTGTGATGACAGTTCTATTCAAAAATGTCCGGACTTGCTTTTCACTGATCAGCTTTTTCTCACATTTTTTTCATGATACATTACTAATTTTTTCACAGGTGGTATCTGGCATTAATTTCCGCTTCCGAGGCGTCCAGCTGGCGGCCACAGACTGCGCTAAAATGGGAGACCAGAAGGATCTTGACAGCTGCGCTGTTTCCGATAACCCTGACGTGAGTCATGTATTTAAAATGACTGATTGCATTTTTGATTGTCGCTTCTTTTGGTAGACTCAAACCATTATCTGTCAAGTTAAATGAGAGTTTGTGCATTAACATTGAGATTACTGTTGTAATAATTGCATTAACTCTGTTCCGTTGAACGTTACCAACGGTGCATTCAGCACCAGTGCACTATACTAATATAATAGGCCTATAATCCTTACGATGGTAAGAGATCCCATCGCTACTGAGCAAGCTCTCAAGTACGTGAATTTTCCATATCCTTTCTCGTCTTCTTCCTCTTGGTACCTTTTGTCTGTTGGGATTTTCTGGTGGCAATGATGATAATGAATTGTCTCCGTGGACGATATTAAGTCCACCAACACTGGTCCTTTTTACTACAACATATTTTTAAACCCAAGAAGAGTCACAACGGACTCAGACTTTAAATTTTTAGCAAGAATCATATTATATCACGATGAAGATGATGATAACAACGATGACAGCAAGAAAAACAATAACAAGAACACAAAGACAGTAAAATAATGACGATGACGGCCATGATCCCCGACGCTGTTGCTGCTGATGATCAAACTAAAAGGCAAAACGACGTACTGCAACTAATGAAAATTGATATGATAAAGAATCCATTTAGTAACAACTATGACATCGACATTTATGACGATGACAACGACACTGATAAAGGCATCGGCAAGGGCAATGACAAAAATGACCACGACGATGATATAATTGTAATAATGATAAGTGTGAAAGCCGGTAGAGCATCCGAGTGACATTCAGAAGGTCTTAGGCTCGATCCCTTGTCAGACGGTTTTTTTTGTTGTTGTTGTTGTTGTTGTTGTTATTTCTTTTCTATCATCTTCTTCTATCGTCTTCATTTCTTTATGTACCATTTGAAGTATTTATTTAGCAGTTACTTAATTTGGCCTCTCATTCGCTTCAGTATTTTCCTGTTTAATAGGTTTCTTTATTAATCAATCCATAAGCATCATTTAACATGGCGGGGATAACAATTTCAGGAATGAATGGATCGTATGGACATATTTCTATGATGACGACTTTTTTTGTATTCACCAGACCCGTACCTGCGACTTTGACATTTGGTGGCAGGCATGGATGACCCCTGAGTACCAGTTGACCAATCTCAGCTGTCAGGTTGGTATCTTAGTAGATCTACACTACTGTGTTCTGTCATTCTCCTTCTTTCTTTGTTTTTCCATTTTTTTTATTGCTTTCGAATGTTTATATCATTTTTTTTTGCTACCTTTCTTTCATCCTTCTTTCTCTTTTTCTTTCTTTCTTCCTTCTTTATATATATCACTGTTTTATTTCTTCACTTTGTTCTTTTCTTGTTCTCTTTCAATCTTTTCTCTCATTTTTTGGGGGTCTTCTTTTTCGTTTCTTTTTTTTTTTTTTTGCGCTCTTTTTCTTTATTTTTTGTTTATGTTTGCCCTCCTGTCATGTCCTATTTCTCCCTTTCCTCATCTTTCTTTCTTTCTTATCTTTTACAGTCTTCCTTGATTGACATGTTGTGCATTTTAAACATAGCCTGTGTCTCGTATCTGCACGCGTGTGCACGATGCACGGGACAAACTGATCTATGTCACGATCAGCCAGTGCGCTAAGGTGGGACAAACTGAACATTAAAATGTATCTGGCCATGGCCCGTCTGTACACTTCCGTCTGGATTATAAAGTAACATAATATCGGATTTTGTCGCCTAGTTGTGGAAATGCACGGTATGGACTTCAGGGTGTGAGGGATTGAACGTCAAACTGGACACTCTGTAAAGGTGTAAACACAGTGAGATCCGTTTTCTACTCGTTACCGACAGTTGACCTCCGTGACCTAACGTTCCGTGAAGTGTTTTACCGGGAGATCTTATTTACCACTACCAAAATATGAGTTAGCGCCAGAGCGATTACCTCACGTCATTCTACCGGCTATCTACTACCTCGCGGCAGAAAAATTTCACGAGACCATTTTACGGTTGCAATAAAAACCTCCCGACTTTCTTCCGACAAATCTAAAGAAAATTATGGACTCCTCTGAAAGATTAATTGAAGAGGTGCAAAAGCGGCCAGCTTTATTCGACAAGACAAACAATTATTGCAACAGAGTGTATTTGAATAAGCAATGGAATGTGATTGGAGAAAAACTTAATTTGGACGGTAAATGCAATGACATTGTTTTTAATCCATCATTTGTTTATCTATTCACCTTCTCGCACGCTTCCTCTCTCTCTCTCTCTTTCGCTCTCTCACTCTGTCTCTCTCTGTCGGTGTCTGTCTGTCTGTCTGTCTCTCTCCCCTTTTTACCTCCTCTCTCTCTCTCTTTCTTTCTCTAACCTCTGACTCTGTCTCTCTGTCTTAACGGGACATCAACGAGAGCCACTCTGTTGGTAGCTCTCCTCACGTTAACTACACGTTAACGTGGCTACACCGTCACGTTAAACCACTGTGTTTGCAGCCTAAGATGACAAAGGTGTACATAGTTTATCAGGAAACAGGAGACTTTATTTTAACCCATTGTACATAACGATACAAAAAAATGGTACACCATAGACACTAGTGACGGAATTTAAATTGACGACAATAATAATAATAAAAATATACAGCAGTACCGATGAATCCTATGAAAACAAAATGTAAACAATAATTAGACAATGTGGAACAGATACACCATAAAGTTAATCATACAGTTATTATCTCAAACACATGGCAAGTTGATTAAATTAACGTTTTCAGTCGATGTAGTAGTCAACCAATCAGTCAATCTACCAGCTTCAGTATATGATTCCTCTGTATCTTATTAACATGATCCAGAGAGATTACGTTATTTTATAACGCAGCATTTGGTGCTTGCTTGCTTGCGCGCGCGTGTGTGTGTGTGTGTGTGTGTGTGTATGTTGTATTATTATGTGGTTGTGTGGGATGAAATCAAAAGTATGTGTGAGAGTGTGCAGCACCTACTCTATTTTGACAATGCCGCAAGAGAAAAAGTGACCTGTGGCCGTATGCATAATCCCTACGTTAGTTTACGTATGGCGTTAACCACAGTGAACACTACTAATGTTTTGAAAGTTTCCCATGGTTACCGCAGTGTTCAATCTATCGTAAGGATTATATACTATGCATACGGCAACTGGTCTCTATCTTTTTTTCTTACACTTGTCATTATGAGGCAGTTTACTCTATCAGAGATTGATCCTCTAATTTTTTTTTCTCTTTCATCCACAGTAAACTAAGACTGAGCTCACAACGACGTCTGAAGCACCAGAACTATGAAATGAATAGAAATCCTTCGTCCTTTCCCTTTCCTCTTCCCAATGCAATATTATGTCGCTTAAAAATTTTCTGCCACCTTTTAACCACACTGTACTGCAAATTTATGGGCGACCACGTACTGTCTGAACGCACTAAACATGTCCATGAAGATCCTTCTCAAAATATGAGATGGATTTTACTTGTATATCTACTGCAAGCCTGAAAATATATCTACAGTATATAATCAATGCAACTGCAAGCCTGATATCTTAGTTCGTAGTATTCATTGCTGGCAATAAAAATCATTTTTCAAAATGACAAAGTTGTGTGTTTGTCTGATGTTTATCTGGTGTTTGATATCTGATGTTCACTCTTTGTGATTTTGGACCTGAAACTATTTATAAACATTTGCTTGCAGATAACGAAACTGGCTAGGCGGTTTGTGAGATTAGACTTTAAACCTACTTTAAATTCCAGCGATTCTGGGGAAGAAAAATGCCCTTTGATTAGTTAGTAAAAGGCCCATGGGAGCATGAACGAGTTTATGGTCTAAGACTTTGTTTGAAATGATTCAAGACACAAATTAACATATAGATGCAGTTGTAGAGACATGCGATAATACACAACGTGTCATCAGATGACTTTACTGAAGTCTCAATCCTGTTACAACTGGTTACTTAAAGCTGTGTCATCCGATCATTACCTTCATATGGCAAGCCCCGGCTACAATTAATGGCTGTGGACACTGCATCGACTCAGATGATTTGCGTTTATATTTCGAGTACGAGACATTTTTTATCATAATTTCTTTGCCGTAACGTTCGGAATGGCAGTAAAGTAGCGATTTGCAATGTTTCCGTTCAGTATGAACCATTCTACTCGAGAAATTCGGAAAACTAAAGCTCTGATGTGAGTTAATAAAGTGTCTCATCATGCCTCGTGTCAACTTTCATACCCCAGCACGGACTTTAAATATTGTCAGAGTAATGGGACAGTGGGAAATCACATACTTAAGTTCCACGGGACCATACCTTAACTTCGAGTTTGTGAGATGGTCCAGTTCTCGTGTAAAATTTGATATAGAGTATAAGGGAGTCGGTCTAGAGCATAACTAGAATATTCAGGTCTTTCGGATACATGAGATTCGTAATTGTAAGGTCCCCATGTCTTTTATTAGTTAGTACTAGATAAGAGGAGCCCCACGCAAAATTTGCGTGAAAACTATTTGTGCCAGGCAGTTATTCAGTCTGGATTATTCGTTTTTCTTAATAAAGTTTCTTCAAGACCATAGCGACAAGCGTCAGAAGAGTGCTACCTCAAGGAAAACCGCAGCAACACGTTCACGTTGCACTCACTCAGGATGCTGTCTCATTAGATAAAACCCACTAGAAGTAAAATCTTTGAAGAAGAATGAAATAACCACTTCAGACCAAAGTAAAGATAAATACTTTCGCGTCATCAGTGGGCATGAAACCACAGAAGAAACGTGTTAGGTACAAAAGGAAAATGCCTGCCAAATTTTAAGTCTTTTCGAGCAGCCATGACAACACTAAGCTACATATAAAATCGAGTATTGTTGTTTTTTTTTTGAAGAATGTCAGGTAGATCTAGATCTAGATCATTATTGGCTATCTGTGGTTCCTGGCAAAAGTCTCCTGGATATTGCCTAAAATATGAATTTGTGAACCGGACAACCCGTGTCACACCTCGTCACGTTCATTTCACATTCACCTCAATCATTTCTTGGGGTTTCGATAAATTCAGCTCTCTCAACCTGTTGCTCAAAGCAAAACAATGAGGCAGATGTGGTTTAGCTAGTAAAACTGGGATATAGTCTACTAACGAGCCAAAATGCTACATTTGTTTTGATAGGAAAAAAAGATAAATGGAATATCATAGTAATATAAACAAACTGAGTTTTTAAAAAAAAAATGATTCAAGCGAATGTGGAATGAGCGTGGCGATCTGTGGTCACCAAAGAATAGTCCTTGGTCACCGTTTATTACTGAGGTACTATGGTTGGCCATGACCCGCAATATAACCTTACGAAAGACAAATCACACCCATCAACAGCAGGGCTCATCAGTGGCTGCTACATGACCCTTCAAAACTATCCATGCAACCTCTAACGCTTCTGCTATTTCTTCAAATCACAAAGAAGCCCTAACAAATGTCTACCAGATCCACTGCTCTTATTCTCAATAGCTTTTTCAAAGATGCTTGGTTTTATTATGAGCATAGCGTGAATGCTGAGAGTGAGAGAAAACAGACATACAAAGAATAAGAGACTATAAGAATCTCTGGATTTAACATGGTTTCTGCATTTGTAGATTTCCATTAATTTATATTATGAGCTAAATTTTACAGAGCACTGCACAAACTGCACTTCATGATGCCACAGGGGATCATCCATAGATTACGTGCACTCTTAGGGAAAGAGGGGGAAGGGGTGCTGGCATCGTACTGCAAGCCGACAGAAAGGATGAGCTGGGTTAAAAGTTAAGACCAGCTTAAGTAGGCATTTTTTTCCGAAGGGCTTGATGAAGCAACAGGACGATGTGCAAAGATTTCGTAAACACGAACGACCGGGTGGGGATGGCAAAGGAGAGGAAAGGGAACTAACCTCATACGTACTACAAAGGGGATTTTTGAGACCGAGAATCGAGCGTACGTAATTTATGGACGCCCTTTTACAATAAGCATTGCAAATTTGGTACAGACAATCACAGCTCAGAGATAGAATGCAAACAGAATGCTCACGAGGATGGTCAAACCTTACTGACACCAGCACGTGACAGTATTAGGTGATGCTACTGACAGTGTTGGAAAATGTATGAAGTATAGCATGCACTTCACAATTTTTTTTTAAAATCTAGGGAAGGATGAAGCAAGGGCTTTTGATGAAAACTATAGTCTTGTGCAACCGCTTGGAGATTCCGGAGAAACGTGGTTAATGCTGATTAAAATGAAACCACAGCAAATTCCCATAATACGTTTTTCTAATAAATACACCATTATTTGGAAGTTGAAGGCCTACACCAGGGCCCCCCTCCTCCCCCCCCCCTTTCCTCTTTTTTTCTTTGTTGGGGTTAAAATATCTGTTTCGTTTGGAGCCTTCAGCGAAAGGGACGGATGATAATGCCTTGTATTTTCTTATGATGAACCTGTCATCATTGAAATTCTTGTCGCAGCCCCGAATGGTGGGTCTTCGCCTCACTAGCCTTTGATGACGCACTGCCACTGACTTACAATGACCCTTAACAAGTTCAACAGAGGAGAAAGTAAGGCAGCGGAGATAATGCAGAACTGTTGGATGCCATTTTTGTGACACAGCAAAATGCACTGATCTTGTGGCAGAATTGCCGAAGTACTGCGCAGTCCAAGATTATAACAAGAAACCATGAATCGAAGCATAGGCATAGCGAAGCAGTGCGGAAATTCAGCACGAAAATAAGTGCAAGTGTAAATGGGTGTTTCTACGAATTCATATGACGTCATTAATGTGCATTTGCACTACGTAAGCCATAGATAGATGAACGGGATCTACGTGTGAATACGTTTCGCGGAGCAGGACATTGTCCAGTGTCCGTCATTTTAGGATTATCTGCAAAGGGCGTCGGAAGCCAGCACTGGGACAAATAACCCCCCTCTCTCTCTCTCTCTCTCTCTCTCTCTCTCTCTCTCTCTCTCTCTCTCTCTCTCTCTGTGTGTTTGTCTGTCTGTCTGTCCGTCTGCCTGTCTCTTTCAATCGCTCTGTCACTCTTCATACTTACTCCATTTATTTCAGCTGTTTAACTGCTTACTTATCTACAAACAGCTTCATCATATATTCACTGATTTGCCAATAGACCGATTTCCTACCTCTCTACCCGTTTGTGTTCTCAATTCTCTCCCAGCCTCCTTGTCAGTATATTACATCTGTGTCTGCTTGAATGATTTTTTTTTTCAGTTTTATTTCGTTAAACCAATTGTTGGATGCTGTCGCTGGGATTTCTCGGTCAAAACTATCCTAGTACCACACCACACCACACCACACCACACCACACCACACCACACCACACCACACCACACCACACCACACCATACCACACCTCATCATACCGTACCGTACTGTACCGTACCGTACTGTACCGCACTGTACTGTAACTGTACTGTACTGTACTGTACTGTACTGTACTGTACTGTACTGTACTGTACTGTCTGTACTGTACTGTACTGTACTGTACTGTACTGTACTGTACTGTACTGTACCTCCTCCCTCACCCCCACCTAGCCTTTCCACTCCGTCGTTTCCGTCTTCGCCGTCCTCGTTTTGATCGTCAGCGTCAGCTGTTAATCTGCATACGTCAGCTCGTCTTGTCCTGGGGGGTCAGTGGTCACGATGCCGGACTAGGCTGACCGCCGGTGTAGCTATAAATATGTAGAAAACAAAATTTCGTTGTCCGTCTTATCTGCCACTAATACAAAGGGCGCTCGAAGGTAAGCGAAATGAAAGAAAGATACCTTTAACAATCAGTCTAGACTAGTCTTACAAGCAGATTTAGGTTACTATTCACCTTCAGTATCTTTTCCGTTCTCGTCATCATAATTATTTCTAGCATTATTAAAAAATTTGAAATCAGTGAGTCATTACTAAAATAGTTTGGTGTCCCTACCGCTTACTCTATTTCTATCGTGGACAAAAGGACTATTATAATTACCGATTATAATTAATTATCATTTGAAATGTCCTCAGCATAACCATGACCCTCATTATGAGATACGAAGGCTGGACTATAATATTTTGATCATTGATAGAATCAGACCTACCCTCATTTCGCCTCTACCTGACTCTTCTCGCAATCTTTGAGTAAGAAAATCTAAAGATGTATATGGACGTCCCTGCAGTGCAAAATGACTAGAACAGTGCGGAGGTCGAAGTATAGTACGTAATGAGACTTTCATTCCGATGATGAGGGAGGCGGGCTTCATTTTTTGCTGTTAATCAATAAACAGAAGAAAATTATTCTAAAACTGACTCCTTTACAATCTAAGACCGGTTCTGGGTAAAATTTTCTGAGATTTATACTTCTATAGGATTAGTCTTCCAAATTCGAAACCGCGGTCCATGTTCAACAACAAGTTAAAATTCAGCACACAGAAGAGGAGATAGTTAAAATTTATGTCGTGATGCCAGATTAGCCATTTTATAACTTAACGCGTTTCTTTTTTTTTTAAAATTTAACTTAAATCTCCTTAATGCTCTCTACGTCATCTCTCCATGAATAAAGTAACCACCATTCTTGTTGTTACTAAATACTAAAGCCTATTTTTGCTTCTTTCATCACCATCACCACCATCTGGTCAAATCAGGCTAAACTTACAGAACCACAAAAATGACATCATTGCTGCTACTATCGTTACTGGCGCCCCTGGTCTGTGAGGGACGATTATTAGTCGGTGGATTAGCGGACATAAAGTTCGACCCAAGCGACCCTAATGTCCAATTTGCTGTTGGAGCCATCAACGACCACTACACACAGTTGGGAGATAATGCTCAGAGAACTTTGGCAGAGGTCATCAGAGCTCAGTCTCAGGTGAGAAAGAGTCGAAATTCAAAACTCACCAAGGAGACTAGACCTACATCTATATGCAAGACTTTATTTGTTCTTCCATTAGAAGGCTCTCTATAGTAGAGATTGTCCTCAAGACTGATTCAGTTATATAGGAAAATGGCATGACATAGATATGCTATTATAATTCAGATGTGATTGAACATTGTCTTATGTCTAGGTAGAATTGGCAACATTATGAAAAGTTCACATATGTGTCAAAGTGGACATCAAGGAAAGTGAAACCAAAAAAACAAAAAAAGGGGGGGGGGGGGANGGGGGGGGAAATGAGGGAGGAGGAGTGTTGAGTGGAAATAAATGAAAAATATGGAGTGGCGGCATGGATTTCGAAAGAAAGATATTCTGGAGGAGTCGGAAGCGAGAAGCATGAGACAGTTGGAAAAAAGGAAGAAACAAGAAATTTTAAAATTACGTCTCTATGTGAAAGTTACATATACACACATTGCAAAAGACATAAAGAACAACATATATGATGCCCCATCCCAATGTTAATTTGTCCTTTGAAAAAAAACAGGACGTGAACAGTGAAAGATATATCGACTGTTACAGGGGAAAAGGTCGCATTCCAATTTAAAGGGGATGTGTCACCACCCTCCCCTACCTCTCCCAAAAATGCCACACTGGCAAACGTATGCGTCTGTCCTTTCTTGAGTACATACTGTGTTAGATCTACAGTTTTGTAAATCTATGAAACTCTTGCAGGTGGTTGCTGGGACTATGTATTACTTAACACTGAAGGTCACCACTGGAACTCAGGTAGGTGGTGCTTCTTGTTACTTGTATCGTTTTGTTGTGTTGGCGTTCTTGGTTGTAAGAGTAGTTAAGAATGTAGATCTGTGACTGTTTTCATCACTTTTTTCTTACTGAAGACCTACCATCATTGGTACCAGAGGCTCCCTTGGACCCAACCTTTTTCCTGCTATCGCTATCCAGCCGCATGTCATATTTTGAAAGATCATTTTGAACCCCAGACTATGATATTTTTGAAAGCGCATAGTTGTTTGTTTGTTTGTTTGTTTGTTTGTTTGTTTGTTTGTTTGTTTGTTTGTTTGGTTGGTTGGTTGGTTGGTTGGTTGGTTGGTTGGTTGGTTGGTTGGTTGGTTGGTTGGTTGGTTGTTGAAATTTTGAGCTAGGTTGTTATTTATGAATATTTTATTTTCGGACTGGTTCAAGCTGAGAGGGCCGTACATCGCGTATGCCTATCCCCACCAATGAAGACGTCACCCCTGAAAACATAGTCCAAGCCAAACTAAAATAAAATGGCCGTCAATTTTCATCAGATTGGAATTTGGTAGTTACGATCATATTCCTTACCTCAACAACGACCGTTCTTCATCCTGTTCGTTGCTTCAGGAAAGCTTCTGACATGACAAGCATAGTTTTAATTTTCTGATTATGACATGTATGACCTAGGCTACTGATCTCTTTCAGGAGGAAGTGTGTAACGTAGAGATTTGGTCACGTTCCTGGCTATCCGGCCCAGAAGCCACCCAGCTAAACAAGGATCCAGTGTGCAAGACTGTCTCTGTCTTCATCAGATCACCCCTTGCAAGTACGGACAAGCCTGTCGCTCATGCTTATTGCTTGTTGTTATGGGCACTCTGAAAGTTCATTCAGTATGCCATCTGTCTCTTTACCTTCTCCTTCCCTGTTTCTATCTTCTCCTGTCACCACTGTTATAAGTCTTATGAACGGACTTCCTATCTGACTAAAGAACTTGCTAGTGATCTGCGCCTCTGAAAAAGCAGCGCACTGAATGCTCTCCAGAGAGTTGGAGAAGGTTCTGAGTGATCTGATCCAGTGAGGCGATGACAATGACAGACTATGTGAGCTGGCTGTTCTTTGGATACGAGACTTTTGTCTTTTGTTGTTGTTGTTGTTGTTCTCACTCCCCCCTTATTTTCCTGCTCTTCTTCTTATCTTTCTGTTTCTTATAATTCTGCTCCTCTTCTTCACCCTCCTGCCCCTTGTCTTCAATTTATTCCTCCTCTTCTTCCTATCTTCCATTATGCTTCTTTTTCTCTTTTCCTTATTATTATCTTTCCCTCTTCCTTCTTTTCTCCTCTTGCCCTATCATTTCCCCCGCTCTGTCTCATCATACTCCTGTTGTTGTTGTTGTTGTTGTTGTTGTTGTTGTTGTTGTTGTTGTTGTTGTTGTTGTTGTTGTTGATGCTGCTCGGAAATCTCACACTTCGAATCATTCTGCTAGATAAAGATACCCTAGAGTATTGAAGAAGGCTAGAAGTAGGCTTCAGGCGCAAATTCTGAAACTGTGAATGGTCAGGGACATTTATGATTGCATCCCCCCCAAAAAAATTCTAACAAAGGATTTTTCAACGCTTTACGGTCCAAGTGGGTGTGGTGAGAAACAGAAAAAAAAGTCTACCAAAATCTGAATTCTGGAAGTGTGTTAAAACTAGGTCAGATCCGAGATGGCCACCGTCACATTCACTGGGGCCTTAAAAGAGTTGAGAAACCTTTTGTTAGAATTTTATTTTGGATTTGAGTGGTTTTTTATTTATATATCTACCCGACTAGAAATTCATGGCATTTCTTGATGTTAGTGCGTTTAGGAGATGATGCCTTTTATCGTCACACTCATTCCACATTCGCCTACACTATGTCATTTTTTTTGAGATGTCAAGAAAGTTAGCGCTCTCAATTTGTTGCTCAAAGCAACACAGGCCGATGTTGTTAAGGTTGTAAAATTGGGATATAATAACGAGTCATTTGTTTTAATGGGAAAAAGAAGATAAAGGGAAGGTCATACTAATAAAGACAACTCAAATCATCCAAAAATTACTTAGGCGAATGTGGAATGAGCATGACTTTATGTCCAAGGTCCAAGATGTTATGACTCACTCCATGGTATTTCTGGAATCACAATACTCTTTTTCTCCAACAGCGGTAGTTCCCACTGGAGGTGAGATGCCCATTGCCCTTAACGATCCGAATGTGCAGAAAGCCTTGGATTTTGGGGTGACAACACTGAATTCTCAGGAAAACTCACTGTTTCTGAGAAAGGTTGTTCACATCGATCAAGTTTCATCACAAGTAAGATTAGAGAACTTGACAAATTCTTCCTAGGCATAGCGTCTAAATGCGGATTAATTAGCTCTTAAAATTCAGAGCAACATTTTTAAATATCAGGAGTACGAGGTCCTTTCGTGACTCTGCTAAGCAATCTAAGTGAGATGTGATCAAATAAAACTGACGCTTCTGTTTGGCTCAGTAGTCATCTCGGGGAGGATTCTCTGGCTGAGCAGAACAACTTTTTCTGGGTTAAATATCTTTTCCTGCCGCAGATCTGTAGTAAATTACTAACGCAGCATTGGTAGAAGATCTCAGTCTATTGCATTCGCATTGCAGGTTGTCTCAGGCATGTTATACCATTTTCGCGGGGTACACATGGCAGCCACTAACTGCAACAAGGCGGGAACTCATATACTGGATGAATGTACTGTTGCTCAAAGTGCTGATGTAAGTTAAATATGTTTTCATATCTCATCATTTTCTTCTCAATGATCCCTATTTCTCTATCAGTCGAACCTATATTATCACATCTTTTCGCCTTATAATGACTTTGTTATATATTTGTGTTGGGATAATATGCATTGATATGTGTATTGTGGGCTCTGTTGTATATTATTATGTATGTATTATGATACAAGAGAAATTGGGGGCTGTTGTGTATAATTATGTATGTATTATCATAAACGAATTGTATTACATTGTATGACATTGTGAAACATATTCTCTTCAGGACAAAGAAGAAAAATTTCATCATTTACTCTCTGTCTATGTACTGTTACTTCTCTTTTTTTTTTTGGTTTTGTTTGTTCATTAATTTTATTCCATATTAGATCTATTCAACTTCATTCCATATGAGACCTATTCAACACTCTCTGTCACTCCTTCCTTTGTAATAATAATAATAATAATGGTAAAACTGACAACAACTTGACATTATTGGTTCAAATATCAAAACAGCTTTGATAGCATTGACGTTTAAACCCAACCCATTGCATCCAGTGATAGTGGTGAGGATGACGAGGCCAATATTGCAATGTTGTTACACATGACAATAGTTATTCTGCAGCCTACTCAACCTAACTGTCATCTGAGAAGCATGATTTTTCAGCCAACCTTGCCATTATTTGCTGCAGGCCGTTGCTAGACTGCATACTCTCATTCCTTAAGTCCAATGCCCCAGCCGCTCTCTCTAAATCTCCTGCGCCTCAAAACAACCACCTGGGGACAAAGATACACATCTCAGTGATACTTCCTCGCCTTTTGAGGGTGTCTTGCCAAATTTGAGACCCCCTTCGTCTAGCGATGTAGATTTCTGTACTAGACATAGCCACAAATCCAGCCACTGATTCTCACTCTCATTTATTAGATTACGACGGATGGTGTAATTTTGTTCGTCTGCATTGGTGCCATCATTTTTAACCAAGATTAACCAGGATAATGGCAGTCTTGATACTTTTCAGACCCGAATTTGTGACTTCGATGTTTGGTGGCAGTCGTGGATGATTCCTGAGTACAAACTGATCAACGTCAGCTGTCAGGTTAGTTGATGAAACTTTAAGTGAAGCTTTATTTTTCATCCTGATCCTTAGCCTACTTGAGATTTTTTACAACGTGTCCGCCTGGCTGAAATACATAGCTCTGTGCATCCCTGCCTGTCTACCCCGCTTACTCTCTTGCCGTTCCTTGCCTGCCTGTTGCCTGCTTTTGTATTTTGACCGCCCATGTACCGTCCAGTCTGGTTTGGGAATGATCAGTAAATTTATTAAACCTCTTGCCTATATGTCTCTAAAGACTGTACTGTAACCAGACGGCCTCTCTAGCCATAACCCTACTAAAAAGTGTTCACGGCCTGATTTTGGCGCCGCTTTAGCGGAAGGATACAGCCTAGTCTTAATTTATGCGTACAGACTTGGCCTCTCTAGAAGCCAACTAGTGTAAAAGTGAACCAGTCAGATATTTCTTACAGGCCTATTCTCACATCACTGTAGAAGTTTCAGACCCATTCTATTATTTCATGTCTAATCTTTTTTCATTTTGATATACTAAATTTACAAAACAATATATGACAAAATTATGGACTGTCTGCAGAAGTCAGTGCAATTACAAACAACTTGGACACAAAATAAAGTACAATAATGTAAAAGGTATGCTGTAATAGACATCAGTGAAAATTTGTGTAACAAGGAACGCTACATATAAAGGCTCCACCTTCCATTCTACTCTCCCTCTCCCTTTCCCCGACATATAAAACGTTCTCTCTCTCTCTCTCTCTCTCTCTTACTTAATGACTGACATAGATCTAGGCCAGAAAGACAGGCAGGCAGGCAAGCAGGAAGGCAGGCAGACAGGTAAGCAGGCAGGCAGGCAGGCAGGTAGGCAGGCAGACCAAGTGTTGCGTCTTACTACTTTTGCTGTCTCTAAGCCTCTGCGGGATTCCCACGCTAGCTGTGATCTGAATGAGATTGCATGAGTTGTGATGACGTAAATGGTGTTTAATTAGTTTTTATTAAGTTTCATGAGGAAAGGATAGGCTACATTCACCATAAACAAGGCGCTTATTATAAAATATTTGATTTACAACATAAGGTCATGAGGGCTGATGTCTTAGTTCCGCTTACAGAGTGAATAATAAAAAAAAAAATGGGTGTTGACCAGTTAAATGGAGTAGATGCGGAAATGTACTGAAAACAATGGTTTCATTTCATATGAAGAAGTCAGGTTATCAGTCAGTGGTCATAACAGTGCCAATGATAGATGTAGAATTAGTAGCAGCAGTAGCAGCAACAGAAGAAGCAGCAGTGGCTAATGTTGCTGTTGTTGTTGTTGTTGTTGTTGTTGTTGTTGTTGTTGTTGCTACGCACTGTTGTTGTTATGGTTATCGTTATGTTGTTGTTGATGTTGCTGTTGTTGTTGTTGTTGTTGTTGTTGTTGTTGTTGTTGTTGGTGGTGGTGGTGGTGGTGGTGAAATTTTTAGCTAGAGTGTTTTTTTACGAATATTTTATTTTCGGATTGGTTCAAGCCGAGAGGGCTGTATGTCGCCTATGCTTACCCTTGCCAACAAAGATGCTACCCAAGAAAACATAGTTGTTGTTGTTGCTGTTGTAGCTGCAGAAATGGTAGCAATGGTAAAGGAAGTTGTTATTTTACCGTTCTGTGGTAGTCGAAAATTGAGTGAAATTAGTCGTGGTAGTGGTAATAGTAGTTGTAGTACTCGCGGTAAAACTACATGTTGTACGGGTAGCAACAACGGCAGTTACAGTAGTCGTAGTAGTGGTGTTGTTGCTGCTGCAGTATTTGTAGTAGAAGAAAGAGGTCAAGGAGGAAGTGGAAGAGGAGAAGAAGAAGGAGGAGGAGCAGATGTTGTTATTGTAGTAGAAGTAGTAGCGATGGCAGCAGGCGTAGCAGCAGCATAGTAATAAAATAGATGTTGTAGTAGTTGTTGATACTGTTGTTGTTGTTGTTGTTGTTGTTGTTGTTGTTGTTGTTTCTCGTCGTTGCTATTCTTGTCTTCGATGTTGGACTGTTGCTGCTTGCTTCTTATGTTATCTTATTGTTGCCTCATTACTATCATCAACAGTAACCGAATTAGTTTATCTAGGAAGAGAGCCACTGTCACGACGTAATACAGCCTTGTACCAACCATTATTGAGTGGAGACAGAGATAGATAAGACACAACCACTCCGTCCCATCTCCGATGTGGAAATCCCCTGAGCCAACTGAGAACTGACGCTTGGCGCATTAACGATGGGATCTCTTACCATCATAAGAATTACATTAACTCACCATGTTGAACGCCACTAAGAGTGCATTCAACACCAATGAGAGGAGGTTCTATCGTTGCTCTCAGATGAGTCTATCTTCATTTTCTTTGTGCCCTTAAACGATCGCACCGACAAATTGACGAGGCTGGTAGATCAAGTTTTAGATTTGATTAAGTGAACGCACAAAAAAAAAAATGTGTTATCTTTTCCTGAACATGAACGTTAATACTGTCATTTCACTTAGCCACTCCATTACTCCAACTTACCCGCGTTAAATCTAATCTCTCTGTGTAAATAACAATGTGTGATATGTTATTTTGTACTGTATGTTTTATCAATGTATTATCTATCACGGTAAACATTAAACAGTTTCTACCACAACTTGACAGGTTGTTTTGTTTGTTTAACCCTAGAGTATACGTGACCTTCAAAATTTTCCAGGTCTTGCCCTCTGTTAGTCACCGTTACTAATACTGATACTGATAATGTTACTGTCGCTGATTCTGCTGCTCTCACCATCACCCAGTGCTAGCACTTTTCACATTTCACAAGTTTATTCACATTGTACCGATGTTATAAAATATAGACATATAACTACCATTGGACAGCACTTAGGCACACAAAGTATCATTTGATAATATATTAGCCCAATGGACAAACAACTCGATAAATTAACAGACAAAATTAAAAAAAAATTAGACACAATGACGTTCTAACGAAGATACATATTTAAACCTACATAGCTACACAGGTCAAAGACGTAATTACGAAGAAGTTAATTCTGGTACTACCGGTTTGGGGTGGTCGCTCTGGAATTTATGCGTTATTTCAAAATTTTTTTAAAAACTTGACAGAGGTGCTTCGGAATGTATGTACAGCATTCTAACAACAGCTATGTTCAGTACTGCTGAGTCGCTTAGATCTGTACTTTTACCTTCACCCCCATCGTAGAGTCGTCACCAATAATACCAATAACAATACTAATAACCAATATCATCAATACAGAACCTGTCAGTCAAGACCCATGTGTGAAGACTCAAAAAAATTATATTTGGCTCATGTCACAAGGACATATGAGAATCCAAAAGTAGTTACAAAATGAACAGCAGCATAAAGTGATATTAGTAACAATGTCAACCACTCCACCTTGTCCTTCTTCATCACCACCATCACCACCTTCATCATCAACACCACAACATCCACCGTCGACAGCACTGAGCACTACCATCACCACCACCATCATTCTCACCATCACACTCATCATAGTTTCACCCGAAACCGGTACTCCACTGGCACCACTCGAACCACCACTAAAGTTGCCTGTGTTGGTGCCGTTGCAGCTGAAGATAAATTATAATAATCTAACAGTATTATAGTGCGCTGCGTTCACTAAGAGATTAACAAGGTCTTTTCAAAAAATATATTTCTTCCTACTGAATAGATTGTTCCATATTTGCGTAGGCTTCTAAACCAATTTGCCTTAACAATTTTTTTTTTCACATCGTCTCTGTGTCTGTGGTAATAGTTTCTTCATAAACATTATGAAGTAAATAATAATAGGCAAGTTTCTTAAACATGTCTATAGTGCATTAAACGGGACTGTATCGACTCATTTCTTTTTCCGGTTAACGTACATGGCAATCACGGTGACACTATTTCTAGAACTAGACTAATTAGAGAGCGTTCATTTTCAAGTTCGAATCTTTTACCGACCGTTCTGACATAGATAAGCATATGCATATGACACGGTATTACAGTCGTATTGCACCTTACGAAATAAAATCAGATCTGAATATTTCTTCTAGACCGTAACGTGCAATAAAGACTGTAACAACAGAAAAGGCCCAATGCGCATGCCTCCCTATGTTATTAGTGTCCGTTAGAGATCCGAGGTTGAAAATAAGAACTCTCTGACGGCATAGATCGAAACGTGACTTGCAGCTGATGTTGTTTCCTTTAGAGCTGTTTGTCTGTGTTTTGTGTCTCTACTTTTGGAAAGAAACATTTTGTACGTGGTTAATGTTTCTGTGACGCAAATGCTATGATAAGTATATCTTAAAATAGATCTTTAGTTTAATGAGACGTTCAGTGACCGAGAAACTAATCCCTAAGTATATAGTAGAGAAAAAATGCCGTTTTACGTTGAAAAGGCTTATGTGCCCGAATCACATCTTTACAGGACAGACAAATAATTTTGCGTCGCGGGTTACTTTAATTTAAGGCACATATCACTGGCAATCTCGGAAATAATAAAGGCTAGGAGAGAATAACCCACAAGAAAAGACAGAGAACATTAAATTCTATACCAAAGGTTCCAAAAGGTGAATTTGACCTTAACAGGTTTATACGGTCTTTTCATGTACAGTAGAACGGCAGAAAAGCTGGCTGACTATCAGGGCCTGTTGCTTTAAGTTTCAGTCCAGTTCCACACAAGAAGGAGGGTTTGAGAGGGGGAGGGAGACGGAGGAGGTGGGAAGAACTAAGAACACTTAATATCAAGGTAGGGGTGAGGTGGTAGGCGCTTGATTCCCCGAGGCCAGAGATCAGATCGAGACCACTGGCTTGCATGCACTGACTGACAGTGACTGTGAATGTATAATCTAATATTCATTGTTACATTATGGCATTCTCTAGGAGTTACTCAAACCTTATAATTGATCTAAAACCATTAACGGGCTAGATCAAAATACGTTTGGCAGAAATTTCAGATAAGATAAAAACGTAGAATACTTGCTCTGAAATGGCCCTCTGGCTGCTCAGAAACTGTTTTAAGAAAGATATTAGGCTAAAGTGTACTATAAAATATTTTCTTGATTTACAGCAGGTAGAAGGGTGCAGTGCTACGACAAGAAAGTGCGTGATGGAAAAGTCACCAGTGGTGAGCGATCACATATTATTATGGAAGAAATCGGAAAGCATTGTATATAAAATGAATGAAAAGAGAAAGGAACAAAACAGTACCCTGTTGGGTTAATGTTTTACATTGCCTTAAAATTTTATACACATCATTCATTATAATATTATGCATATACACACAGAATATTGCACATCATACATAATAGATTTGAGCAGTCGAGAAATGTGTCAGGGTCACGAGTGAACACTAGGCTCACACGTGAAACTTAGGGAACATATTCGGGCAGGAGATATTTAGGAATTAAATTGCTGTGAAGTTAGCGTTCCTGTGGTGTAGTGGTAGCACGTTCAGACTTGCAAGCTGAGAGACGCTGGGTTCGATTCCCGGTAGGGACAGGAAATTTTCTAGTGTAGGTTTTTTCGGTACTTTCTCTCAAAATTGATTTATTAAAATCCCTGGTGACACACTTCTCTAAAATAAAGTGTAACATCCGAAAAATTATCAGACTGGGCTCACATTCCTCCCTCTTAAAAAAAAAGGAATACAATGCCTTTCTATCCGGTTACATATAGACATAAGGTATGACAAACGGAATACATAATTGCATTGCTTGTCACCGCAGTGCAGCTCCCCACCTTTAGGTGTTTATTTACATCTGGGCTGAGTGAGGGCCGGGTTACGCTTCTTCCCCGAAGACGCCACAACGTAAACCGTTAAACTTAGAGCCAAACCCACAACCCTCAGACTTAACAGTCTCCACATTGTGAGAATGAGTCACAAGCCACATGGCCATACCGCTCCTATATAATATAGTAAGAATCAACAGGCATTGTCATAGGTGGCTTCACCATAGCATCAGTTGTCAGAAAGCGGAATTGAACAAGAATGGTAGTGTGCATAAGTTAAAAGTATACCAGCAGCCTAAATGCCCTTCCCTAATGGAATTCCCTTAATCAAATTTTGACCGATAATTTTTATCTGGTCCTGGTTTATTAGGATCACAGCTCTGGGATCACGTTTGACTCTAACTTCCCAAAAGCCTACGCAATGGAAAGTTTGTGTAAGGCGAAATCAAGGCGGAATAAGATAGCCTTATCTGAGAGTAATGAATGGATTGATAGAGGCCAGAGCACACTCCACTCAGTGCGTCAGT
Organism: Ellobium chinense; assembly: GCA_033807755.1. Taxonomy (NCBI): domain Eukaryota; kingdom Metazoa; phylum Mollusca; class Gastropoda; order Ellobiida; family Ellobiidae; genus Ellobium; species Ellobium chinense. The sequence continues at coordinate 483,903 of JAWQUT010000265.1, forward strand.
GTCCTATTTGTTGTTGTTATTTATTTGTGTCGTTGCTGTTATCGTCATTGTCGTTGTATGTTGTCTTCGTTGTGTCTAGTGGTAAAGACAGAGGTGATCGTGGTTGATGAGCCAGTTATCGATTTCAAAGATTTAATGATGAATTTTAAGGGCTCAGATCTTGTTTACAGGTCTTACTTCGCACACAAATTAATCATGACAGCTGTCGCAAAGTTCCCCTAAATTGAGCTTTAACTTGAGCTAGCCAAGCTAATAACCGGTTTATGTTCATCAGTTATTTGTTAATTCTTCTATACATTAAAACTGTGCCTATCATGTGGAGCAGCGTAGCCGAATGGTTACTGTGCTGGACTCAGGGTCTTTGGTTCGACTCCCGCAATGGGCTTGCTGTAAGTGCTTTGGGAAAGTATTTGAGCGGTACTGTTATCAGAATGCCAGTGCTAAACGCCTGTTAATGACAACTGCAAGATTTACTCCTCAGGGATTTGAGAACGTTTATAAATGATCTTGCCTGCCGGGTGATAATAATGTGAAATCGTGCTAGGGGGGCACTGCTTAGATATGAGACTTATAAATATCATTATTATCATTGTTATTATCTCCTTAAGTAACTCCATGAGTACCGACTGCGCAGTGAAGACAAGAGAATCCTGACCGGCAAATAGGGTTGGGCAAGTCACCAAAAAAAATCAGCTCAGATTAAGTTCAGTTCATTGAGGGGAAAAAAAAACCCCTAAGATCAAGTTTAGCTCAGTTCCATAAAAAATGAGTGGTTTTCATATCAGATCATTCCTTCTTGGATTTTGAGACGCGTTCAGTTCTGAATTTTCGAGGTAGATGTGAACAGAAATTAAATTCAGGTAGAAAATTAAAGTTCAGATCAATCACTCAAAATGGTCACAGTTCAGATCCAGATCAGTTCATCCAAAGTAGTAATTAAATTCAGATCAAGTTGACATAAACCGGATTTAAGGTCATGAAATTTGTTCATATGATCTCAATTCTGACAACCCTGCAGGAAGGCATAACGAGCTCTTTTGCTGGTATGGCGCATAGCAACACTGTTGAATGCCAAGTTATATTTTCGGTAGGTGAATCCCGTAACTGGAAAGGTGAAATGAAACCTTTGTGATTTCTTAATTTCTCATGAGACAAAGTTTCAGAGACTGTTTGTTACCGGGTAGTTGGTGAAATTTGAAGGTTATACAAATAGTTAATAGTATTAAAAGATGGATGGCAATGCCACAAAATTCTCTTTACCGATTATCTAGGGAGCCTCTCAAGTGGACTGAGAAGGGAAGAGGAGAGAGAGAGAGAGAGAGAGAGAGAGAGAGAGAGAGAGAGAGAGAGAGAAAAAGAACAATCACACACACAGAGCTGAGTTTAACAGGTCTCATATAAGGAATTTTGCAATCGCAAGCAGATCCAGTGATTTAAGAAAAAAAAATTGTTACATCTTCTTTGGGATACAAAGCCGCATGTAGAGTTTCTCTTTATATAATTATTTTTATCGAAGATGGTAGTAATGTTGATTCAAAGTGGCCCTACAACAAGATGTACGAGGTGCTCTTAAGGCCCTAAAGACACTTGAAGACTTGAAGATAGTATTACCTGAAAACCACACTCCTTGCGGATGCTTCCACTCTTCAAATAGTTAAAATTCGACAAAATCTGTGTTATCTTCCCTCCCCTCCTCTCCTCCATCCCTCCTCCCCAACACACACACACACACACACACACACACACACACACACACACACACACACACACACCTGTCTCCCAATCGCTAATCCTTTACTTTTCTTTGTAGAATTAGGTCAAGGCAAGTTTCCATTTTGATTGCGACCTTACCCATAATGCAACGAAAAACCCCACCTTTGTTTTGACCACAACACGAGATGGCATCTAAAATCTAAAGTAGTTCGTAATAAAAACTTTTCAAAAAGTCCACAAGATAACGAAACAATGCAGGTAGGCTGAAAATGCTATCAGCTGCGCCTGCTTCAGTTCTAAGAGTGGAGATGGATATCGCGAAATGTGTCAGAAGGCGGTCAAAACAAGAGTTCCTCTGACACTTCAACAACGCTGAAATCGATAATAGTAACAATGGGGGTCCATAATAGTGGCGTCTAGGGAAAAGTTTGGTGACCTTGTTTTGTTCATTCATTGTAAGAGGTAATAATAATGCGGTTTATAAGTCTCGAACCAAGGCTAATGCCCCCTCACACGCCTTCACTTTATTATTACCCCAGAAGATCAGATCATTCTAGGACTTTCTCAACTCCCTGGAAAGCATACAGTGCCACTGGCATTTACAGACGCTGATCACTAGCATTATGATAAAATCTTTCTCTGTCCATTTCACAAACAGGTGGTCTGAGGAAAACGGGAATGAAATGCTTTCCTAGGCACTTACAACATGTGCTTAGTCGGGAATCGAACCAATATTCCTAAACTGAACTTGAATTCAACACCATAGATATTTGGCCATGCTGATCCACAAATGAATTATAGCCATATAAACGCAACGGCGTTAATTCCATTTTATTCTATCATATGTATTGTCTTGATTGTTAAGGTAGTCTGCTGTGATTTCAATGTTCATAAAACAAGAAGATATCACTTATCTAGTCAAGTAGCGTCCCCTTCTCTGTATGATCGCCACCCCAACAAAATCTGCAGACAGGCCTACAATGAAAGTGATGGTGGTGGTGATGGTGTGATGGTGTGATGGTGATAGTGATGGTGATTTGTTCCAGTATGTATTTAACCTGATGAAAGATAATTTTTATCCGAAAATTCGTATCTATTTTAAATACTGTGATCAGAGCATTTTAAGCATTAAATGCACATTCATTAATTCTTAACTTCGCAGGTTTGGACGGAACATATTGATTTTTTAAATCCTTGTTTCAAGTGATCGTGATAGTGATGATGATGATGATGATGATGATGATGATGATGATGATGATGATGATGATAATGATGATCATATTGCTGAAATGTAATGTGCCATGGGGGAGGGGTAGAATGTGCCTTTTGTTCGGAGTAAGCCAATACGGACATTACTTGACGTCAGGACATTACAAAGAGCACATTATGCAAATGTTTCGATTTTATGCGAGGTCCTTGTGAAGGAGTACTGTATTTATGCAACGTATCCTGAACTTCAATTAGCAAAAATATCCTATCCTATGGGAAGTTAGGATTGTCTTCGGTGAAGACGGAGGCGGCAGAAGAGCACCTGTCGCTTTCGATTGTGATTGCCAGATAACATGAAGTTGACAGTAACATCCTGCCTGTGAGTGCTGACACTTATCTATTGGTGAGGTCATGAACACTTTTATTATTTTTCCTTTTCTTTTGGTGGGGTCAATGAAACAAGTTGCTTCTGTTATCAGGAGAGTGACGAAAGCGGTTATCAGTGGCAAAAAGACTATAAAACCACCAGCATAGATCAGCAAGGCAACACAGCCCGGAGAGAGTTAAAGACTTAATAGTTGGTGTTATATAAGTGAAAAGAACTCTCATATTAACTATCAGGATGAAGGTAAGAGTCTGTTATGATAGTAATACCATCATCATCATCACCATCTTTTTAAAATAAGGGAAAGTTTTAAAACACTACTTCAATCCGATCAAGTTTAACGAAAATTTAATAAACGCTTAAAAGTGAAACAGTTTAAACTTTTCAGCAAAAGCCTTCTTCAGTAGAAAAAAAATTAATTCATCATCATCATCATCATCATTATCACCACCACCATTATCATCATCATCATCATCATCATCATCATTATCATCACCACCATTATCATCATCAGAAGCAGCAGCAGCAGCAACAATAACAGTACCAGCAGCAGAGGAACGCCAGTAGCCTCACCTTTCTCACAACAACAAGTTACCTAGTTTATTAGAAACGTATATCCGCATCACACAGGCTTTCAGATAACATACAAGAAAGCAGGACACGATATGACATGACAAGCACAATATATGACATGATTATTAGATGGACATCATAACGCACCAAACTTTGATATTTATTGCACATATTAGACCAAATTCACGATCTTCATCAGTAACATCAGATGGTAGCTGAGATGTAATCTTTCTTACAGACCGGTCTACGAGTTAGCAAACTTAGATCCAAGGAACACACTGCCACATGCGTTTTCCCTAATGTGTCTGTTTTTCATCATAATCAACAATCCACGGTCGAGTTTTCACCAGTTCAATTACATTCGTAAAACAAAATGAATTCCTTGATAAACTATGTCTAAAGATCTTTTCCAATGTCTCAATGCACTGAGTTCCCGAAGTATCAGTCGTTATTTTTAATGATGCTAAGGCTGGGCTAGAGCGCATGCATCGATTTTAACTTTAATCACCTGTTTTAAATTAGACTGCACTCAAAAACTCAAAATTTGTATGCTGAGATCCAGGCCAGGGCATCACTTTCTATCATTTTTTTTCTCAGCTGGTTGAGGGGAGGGGAGGGGGGCGGGTCCTTTGTTTTCGTAGCTCTTACATTTTGCATCTCTTACCTCCTTCCCGTGCCGCCAGTTCTCATAGTGTGTTACGCCATCCGCCGTTTATGCCCATGCCAAGAGCTACGCCAGCTGGAGCTTTATGCACCTGGCAGGTTCAACCAGGCTGGACAGGTCGCTGGGAGACGGTATAGACTAAATGGTACATCCTTCCTCCTGGGATTGAGAGTTTGGCATAAAGCCACCAAAACCTGGAGTTCGGCTGAGGCCATCAGAATTGGGTGTTTGGCATGAAGTCACCAGAACTGGATGTCTGACGTGAGGCAAACAGAATTNNNGGGGGGGGTTGGTGTGAGGCTAACAGAATTGGGGGTTTGCTGTGAAGCCAGCAGCACTGGAAGTTTGGCATGAAACCACCAGAATAGAGGGGGGGAGAGGTGGCATCAGGCCAAATTAATAGGGGGTTTAGCGTGAGACCAACAGAACTAGGGGTTTAGCGTGAGACCAGCAGATTTCGGGGTTGGCGTGAGGCCACCTGCAGCTGGGAGTTTGGCATTAAGCCAACAACCTCACCCTGAGACTCATGTACAGTAGAGTGACTGACACTGAGGAAACAGACTTATACAGAAGCCGGCAAACCCCAAACCATTCACATATTTTTTGTACTAAAAGTATCTAAATAAGACTGCAACACTGCAACGTCTGTATCATTGCTGCAGGTCCTTCTTCTTGTAGCAGCACTGCTGCCATTCATCAACTGCCAGGTGGGTGGACCCATCGACTACCAGACAGACCTCACTGACCCCAACGTCATCTTTGCTGTCAAAGCCATCAATGATCTGTACACCGGTCTCGGCGATAACAGAGCCAGAACTGCCGTCCAGCTGATCTCAGCCACATCACAGGTTGGTGATTCTGTCTTATAAGGAGAAATGGACAAAATTAATGGTTCATTGAGTTTTCTTACACCTTACATGATTTTAACTCATTTTCCCCGATGCAGTTTTATTTAGTTTACCTTTATCGGGAATGACGAGAAAAATAGTGCAAGTTTGATGTCTTATTTTTATGTCAGGTTATGCCACGTTACTGTGAAACTACTAAATGTTTGACCATAGGATAACTGTAAGTCTTTACTGAAGATTAGTCAGAACATTTCATCACAAGCACAGAAGAATGGGAGGAAAAAACTATTTCTTATTAAGACAAATTGGTTTAGAAGTCCACGCACAATTTTCAAATAATCTGTCAATTCGGAGAAAAGTAACCGAAGAAAAGTATTTTTTATTTATTTGTGAACGGATTAGAAGTCTCCAGACGACTGAGTTTAACATTCAACAGGTGGGATGAGCAAAGGATTTAAGTATAGAAGCACTGCAAGAAGTGGAGAAAAGCAGAGATTAAAGATGCAAAGACTCAAACGAATATGAGGAAAATATCCCACAGCAATATTGAAAAGATATTTTCAAGCACTGCAGGCGGCCATATCGTGGCAACCATCCACAATCGTCTGCTGTAAATAACCACCTTTAGATCTACTCTTTTTACTCACGAACCATCCGATTTTGGAGAAGAAACCCGAGGAAGCAAATACATGTAAAAAAGTAACGACAAGTTTTAAAAGCAAATTTAATGCTATCGTTTTAAGATCATCATTTAATATTCAGCACTCTTGGGCTGTATTACGATTTTTTTTTTTGGGGGNTGTGGGGGGGGGTGTGTTTTTTGTCAAGACTCCTCTTACTCACCCTCTTACTCATCATAACCCATCAAGTAACTGATTTAATGGGTATTGTAAATCCCTTTGTCTCCTCCTGCTTACCAGACTGTTAGCTCCAAAAGGGGAAACGCTGAGGTGTTGAAATTCGCTTAGATTCGTCGAACGTAACTTTGAATCCGAATCTCGAATTTGCAGCTCAGATCAGTGCAATAACCAATGAATTGAAGCAACTGTGATTTCGAATCGCGTGGATTCGAGCACGAGCTTGAGTTTGCACGAATCAAGGACAAATGAAACTTCTTTAAATTCGCACCCCAATTGATAGATTCGTCCAAAACGACTCTCGGCCCAATCAAGGATTTGAAAAACACGAATTATGAACATGCCTCTTCCTATTATACAGTATTCTCCACGCAGCTCTCCGTCTTGCAGACCAGCAGTCTGATATCTTGAACATTTTGTCTTCAGTTCCTTTTCCTCTAACCTCTGTTAACACAACATCCCTTTTAAATTGACGTTTTAAGTCTCTCTGTTATGCCAGGGTAACCAAAAGCCTACCATTATAGGTTAGGCCTAATGCACATGAAAATTATCGTAATGAAGAACTGCAGGGTCACGCTTTCTGAGTAATCAGTCTGAAAGTATGCCAGAGTTCGCACGATTTCATGGTCTGTGTTTAACGCAAGGGTTGCAACCCACAATTAGGTTAAATACGTTTGTTTAGAATTCTAGTCACCTGCGGTGATATTTTTATCGGACTGTTTAGAAGATTATTTACTTATGTAGTAGGCTTTTTGGTGTGGGTGACGAATCTCATGCCATTTTAGAATGTGAAGTCTTTAAATATTGAAAAAGGGAAGTACGTGATCGAAAATAGTTGATGAGTCGGTTAAGACGACGTAAGTTTAAACAAAACAGCTTTTCGGCATTAGCTTCCCATAAGTTTATGTACAAATAGCCGTATAAATTGAAACATTCAACTAACGTAATAGTAGCCAGTTTGTTTAATTTGTGTGTATGTTTGTTTGTGTGTTTGTGTGTGTGTGTGTGTGTGT